>JZKD02S1672947.1:1292095-1308413 GCA_000966675.3 Picea glauca | reverse complement strand
AAGTTCTTCTTCCTTCTCTCTTCAGGAACTTAGGCCACTGTGACCCCTCTAAAGGCAATAGATAGGTTTACATCATTAACGATCATAGGGATGACGAAAATAATGTGTAACACCTGGTGCCACGAATAACACTCCAACTCTTTCCCCTTCGCAGGATGTGGCACCATTGAAGAACATTTTCCACATTCCTTATCTAACATTTACATTTTTCTTTGTTATTTCTATTTTTTTATTTTCTTCTTCTATACATTCCTCAAAATCGTCATCTATAGATAATATACAATTTCCTAAGTCCTTATCAGAAACACGGACTGGGTAATTATTTGGGTTTTGAGGGTCACTTACAATATACGCCAATCTAGTTTCTCTATACAGTCGCGTGAATTGCCCACCAAAAATTGGGATTGTAGCGTAAGTCATGTCCAATTGAATTGATCCTCCTAACTTGGCACCCCAAGACCTAGATATAAGCATTTCGTACTTGGCAGGGATGTCAACAACAACCACATCCATAAGGATACTTTTCACAGGGATCTGAGCAAGATTTACTACCAAATCTTTAATCATGCCTAGACACTTAACATTTCTAGAATCAAACGAGTACAAGTCTTGATAAGGTCTAGTAATTTTGAGGCCCAACTTATCCATGATAATTTTAGGCATTAAATTATGAGAGGCCCCAGAATCTAACATACAATTGTGGAGTAAATGGTCGTGCACAGTTAGTGTAATATAGAATGGAGCAACAAAATACTTATTGTTTTCAATGTGTGGACCGAACATGATCGTAGGTATTTCGTCCTGTGTATTAATAATGTCTTCTTGACATTCAACATTAGAAAAATTTATCGCTTTAGTGATCTGCCTTTTATAAATCGTGTTTTTTTCAAGTTCAACCAGAGGCATTGGGATTTTAATTATATCAAGTTCATTTTCCAAACTGAAACCTCCAATTGTTTTTTCAATTTATCTGGTTGGAACTTCTACTTCTGTATTTTACGGTTTCTTAGTTTGCATTGTTCTTGTTTAAACTGGGTTTCTTCGGGAAGCTTGTGTTTCAGTTAGTGGTTTAATAACTGCCACCTCATTCGTTTTACTTAGCGACAAATTTTTTTTTGGTGGAACATTCATAGAAATTATTTTTCTGGGCCTTAAATCATACTTTTGTTGGGGTTCGACCATTATTGAGTCGGCGAGACCTTGATACGTAGAGTCTCCCATATTATTGATATTTTCCTCATTCTCAAACAGGGATTTCAAGACTAAATATTTCTCATAATCCTTCCTGGTTAAACATGGCTCAAGATCGTCATCGCTAAGGTTGTTTAGATCTTCTTCTAACTCCTCATAACCTTGCACTTCATCCCTCTGCATAAAAATTTTCATTTTTAAACGAGGCTTGGATCTTTTGGTCTTCATTTTTTACTTGTCTCTATTGTATCTGAGGGTTAGGGTTTCTCTTGAACTGATTCCTAATGTATGGATCAGGTTTGGCTTGATCTAATTCCATCCTGGATATTTTTTTTATAAATATTTAATTATCTTGGCCATCTCATCCATTTTTTCTTTTGTGGACTTCCCAGATCCATAGGGTCTTGCCTTTTCTTTGAAACGCCTAGGTTCTCTGGTTCCCATATCAACCTTATTTTTTGATTTCCAGGATTCCATCATATTCGATTCAATTTCTATGGCATCATCTTGCATTCCTGATAAAGTGGTAGATCTTCTTTCTCTTAGAAGTACAGCGAAGTCAGGATCAAAAGCCCCTGCAAAAGTTACTTTTGTAGCAGGTTGAGAAGGTTTGACTTCGGCTGGTTTTTTTTAATACAATTTATCGAACCTCTCAATAAATTCAAGGACTGATTCAAAAGTCTTCTTTCTTAAAGCCCTGAACTCGATTAAATAATAAATATGGCCCTTTTTCTCGCCCCACTAGCTTAGGAAGGCATTTTCTAGTTCGTCATATCATTGTATGGAACCTACAGGGAGTCCTCTAAACCAGGTTCTCACTTGTCCTTCAAAGGTTTGTACTAACATCCTTGATTGAACGTCCTCATGGTCGATGCCAAGGATATCAACAAACTAATCAAAAAACGCTATGTGTTCGGTTGCGGTTAGATCTCCTTATCCCATGAATTTGGGGAGGTTCTTCTTGTAATTTTTGGGCAAATCATGAAGGATGGTAGGGAGGACCAAGGGAGTGTATCTAGAAGATACCTTGGAAAATATTCTAGGAGGTTGAGCTTGTCCATTAGCTCCTGCACCTCCAGCACCACTGGCACCAGCACCTCCGGCACCAACCATTGGAATTCTAGGAGACGGACTTCAAGGGCTAAAAAGGGGATTTTCAAAAACTACGAGGGACTGAGTTGTTGACCTTTCGACTACTTCGGGGTGTAGTGAAGGAATTTCGGGGAAAATAATGATAGGAGATGGAAGATCTATATAAGGGGGAAAAGGGAAACTTGAGATGGGTTCCTCAGGTTTACCGGATGTATATATGTGGGAGACGATAGGAGAGGAATCTAAGTATAAAAATTACTCTTCAACGTTTCGAGAAACAACAACCTTTACTTCGGGGAAGGAGAGAATCGACAGATCGTTAATGACAACGGTGATTAAAAGGGATCCTTTGTTCTCATTGGTAAAAATTTCTTGTAAGTCAATCTCAATTTTTATCTTCGGAACAATTACCTATGGATTTTCGAGTTTAGCCTCAGGTTCACTAGTTGATGCCTCTGCAGAATGAATTTGTTTAAAACTTTCTTTAGGGGTTAGTTATTTAGTTTGAACCTTAGCATTAACTTGTGTAAATCTGGGTTGATATAATTTACCTGTTGAAGCAACACTCTGTTTGAGCTACCGCTTTGGTTTCAACTACTTCTCAGGATCTGACACTCGTGTGGTCTACTTATTGTCTGGATTTTTTCTGGTATTCCTTCGAATGAATGCTATTTTTGTCTATGGTGGAGTTGCCAAGTGAAAAATAAAATAAGCCTTACTTATGCATTCAATCTTTGTTCACCAACAAAGATCAAAATTTACCTTGTCATTTTCCCAGGGAAATTGATTTCATTTCTTCGTCCCTGGAAATGGCACCAAAAAGATGTGGTTCCTAAGATTAATCTTAAGGCTCAAAGAGTAATGTCAGGCATCATGAGTGTTTAAAGAAAATGTTTTAAATGAGTTTTTTTCCTACCTTTAGTTATATAAGAAATGATCCTCAAATGAAATTAATAATTGGACAATACAGAGGTTGTATCATGTTGTCTGAGTCACAATTATAATATCAAATGGTGTGAAGGAAAGTTACAAAATTGTTAAACAATGCTAGGCATCAATTGCAGATAAGCATCACCTTGTTTGTAGTGGAATAAAAGTAGAGAAGGCACCCTTGAACATGATATGAAATGCAGTAATTCACGCAGAATGCAGGTCTTGTTTTACTCACAATAAATACAGAGGAAAAATTGCTTACTTAATGAATTGCTGGTATAATATGATCACAATAGTTGTAATACTAAATTGCAATCAATTGCTTTTCAAGGAATTACATAAAGAAATTCAGGGATGTTGTTCCCGAGTTTATACTTAAGGCTCACAGCATAATGTCAGGCATTACAAAATAAAGAGAGTTTTATAAAATGAAAAGAGGATCAATACTTTAAGGAAAACGAAGCTATGGTTGATTTCTAGGATGTCTTTGCCTAGATTCCCAACATTCACGGATGCTTATATCTCATTCAATCACTGCCCATGAGTGTTCAATCTCATCCCAGGTATTAGCGGTCTCCAAGATAGTATTGAACAAGGTTAAAGAAATGTTGGTCTAATCTTGAAGGCCTAGTTCAATATTAGGCTATCTTGCAATAGGTACAATCATGGAGAAAGGGAATAGTCGAAGGATCTGTTGTTTTTAATATTTTCTTTTTCTATTTCAATTAAACAAGAAAAGTTCCTAAAATTGAATTAATGGTATAACAACTTGGAGGTTGTTTTTCGTATCTGAGTTAGATTTGAAAATAATGAATGTAATGAGAGAAAAACATAAAGTTGTTAAACAAAGAAAGGCGTCAATCACAGAAGAATCTTACTCTGCTATAGAAGAATAAAATGGATGATGTAACCTTTAATGAAGCATAAAATGTAATAATCTAACTAACTCACGGGTCTTGTATTTACTAATAGAAAACACAGAGGAAAATCTGTAAGCCATCAAATAACTAAATGAAATATATAACCACAGTAGAAGTTGTACTAAGTTGTGATCAGACATTCATCAAAGACATATGAATATAGATGCTGGAATATGGAAGGATAGAAGAACACATAACTCAAAATTGATGAAATATGGAGTCTCTAATCTGCACTTGTATTAATTCTTAAGAAAGAGAAATTTCTCTATTATAATAGGCAAGAAGCAGCCTTGCTTTAGTCTTTTGAAAATATATTTATACAAGAGATTCTCAACCCTAGGCGGTTGGACATATTGTTATTTCTAGGTAATGACGGTTATAAAATGAAAACTAGAACCATTCCACTTGGTTTTTCTCTATCTCTCTCTCATACTGGCAGAAACAGATATGAACATGTTACTTCATTGATCCTTTGAAGTGCTCACTTTTCCTCACTCAAGACATTTCACACACCTTCTTAGAAATTGTACTACTAGTCTAGAAGGTTCTGTCACATCTTTTTCTTCAAAAAGATACAACTTCTTTTGTAATTGTGGCAACCTGTCTTCTATCCTTTTATATTCAAAAATAGTCAACTGTAGCTGTAAATTTGGATTTACCAGCCATCTATCTATTTGAGCGATATCAACCTGCTTTAGCAGTGAAATTTTAGCTTGAGCTGCCTCTAAGTTTTCTTGGAGGTCAATTTGATGCTTTATAATATTTATTTGTCCTAGTGTTTCAAAATCATCATCCTTTCTGAGGCCCAGTCCTTCTTTGCTAAGAAAACGGAAAACCTCTTCACAATCTGCTCTTATTTCCTTGCATGTTCTTTTGCTCTCAGCTATATTGGCCTCCGATATATTTAATATTATATCCCCTTTGACTTGTTCTGCAATAGTCAATCTAGAAGTTACAACTATTTCTTCTCTAGCCGATAACACGACCGCCTCTTGAAAAGTGATTCGGGTTGCAATAGCCTCTTTTTCTCCAAAACCAATATTGTCCAATGATTGGTTTACTTCCTGAAACTGATTTTGGATCATTCCTATCTTAGCAAAAAGACTTTGTTGTGCTATTTCAGTTTCTTTAGCACTTCCAATGCTTGAGCTTGAAATAGTGCTATATCCACAACCATTTTCTCAGTGGAACTGACCTTGTCTTGTAATTGTTTTACCAACTCATCTTGCTGGATAGTCTGTCTTTCGCTCACTTGCATCTTCTTCTGCATCTCATCAAGACTAGACTTGAGTAATTGGATTTCTTGTTTATCAATAGCTCTTGCATGTTCCAGTCCTTTATTGACTTCTTCTTTGACATTCTTTTATGCATTCCTTATTTGATTTTGCAACAGAAATATCGGCTGATTCCTCTGCTTCAGTCTTTCCTTCAGATTATCGACTGAGAATAGGTTAGCTGTTGCGAAAGCTCCTAAAGAGCCAGCTACCTCTGTAGCAAAGTCTTACTCTTCCAAATTGTGTCCATCCAATAATACTTTGTTCTTTTTGACCATTTTACCCTCTTTCTGGTGTATTTCTTTCTTCACCACAACTTTCCTTTTCCCACTGAAAAATAAATCGGTAAGAGGTATTTCTTCAATAGGGATCGGTGTGAGATATCCTATGAATATTACCTTTGCATTAGGGTTTCCTCTGGTGAATTGTAATGGGGTGACAACCTCAATGGGGTTACCAATTTTTGTGGATAATTGTTTTTCGGCTTCATCTATAACTGATTTATCAGGTGAATACAATGGCTTATCTTCTCCTTGATTTTTTAGTGTCTTTGGTCGATCTTTGGACTGGTCATCAGATACCTCTATCTCCGGGATATCTTTTTTCTGAGTCGGGATCTCAAATTTCTCTGAGTTTTCTGGGGCTTCTCGTTTGCTAGAGCTTCCAACTTCTGGGTTCTGGGCCTCTTTTGTTGTGTGGCACGATACGTTGGATTTTCCCCTTGTAACACTTTCAGAAGGCTAATTCTTTGGTGTTTTTGGAAATTGTAAAAATTGATCATTTCTTCAGGTGGTAGGGCAACGACATGATTTTAGGGGCTAAATTTCGCTCATGGGCTAATTTTCCATGGTTTTTCCTAAAATAATATTCGCTATTTTAAAAATGATTTGCCCAAATTCTATAGGATAAAATTATTTTACCTTAAAAATCACCAAAATTTTATAAAACTATATAAAACCCTCAGAAATTTGAATATTTTTACAAAAATATAGCCAAACATTTATAGTTGGCATATGAATGATTAGTAAGATTTGCCAAGGTTTCTACATTTAAAAATAAATTTCCATCCTTAAAATCATCTTTGGTAGGGCTCGAACTCGGTTCAGAACCTCTTGGTAAGATCTCACTCCTTAGAACACTTCATCCTGAGGCGATTCTTCATGTTCATACTTTTTAATATTGTAATTGGCCATATGGTTACCCACAACCCTCTACGGATCGTGTTTCTTAAATTCAATGTTAACTAGTTTTATTTCTTCTAAGGCTGCAGCCTTCACTTTGGAGTGGCTGAAATCCAATAAAGAAAATGCACCAATCTGTAAAGGAAAGGATGGACATACCTTTTTCTACACTTCTTTGAGCTCTTTTCTAATCCTTCCAAGTATAGTTTGTTGTGCGACCTCATGACACACCAGTCGGTCTAGTAAAACTTGCGGCAAAGCGTATGGGGGGATTGGACAATCGAAAACTCTGATGTAAGAGAAGTGCTCTTTGATATACCAGTCTACCACTTTATCCAGGTTAGCCACAACTGTGTCTGAAATTATAGGAGTTGGGTGACCGAAAATAATAGTATGCATCGACACCACTACCCAATTACAAATTTCATTAAAGCAATCCTTTGCCTTGTCTTCCTAGAGTTTTGAATGATAAATATGAATTGGTTATGTGCTTTCTGGAGTCCAGCTCCAGCCCATCAGTGGGAAAGGCATCATGAAACAGATGGTGTCCATAATATAAGCTGACATGTAAAATGAAGTTGGTTAACCCTCAGCTTTCTTTGCCTGATACTCTGTAATTTCACTGGCCAGATTATCCGACAAAATATTGACCCAGTCAAAAGGATAACCTTCCACCACAGTGTGTATAATGGGTGCCCATGGTTGAAACAAATGGGTTGTGTTCTCTTTTCCATAAATTTTTCGCATCATCATGGCTATATACATGAACTGTGGTTGTAACGATGAAATTGAGTATATGCTGTGAGAATCAACTCTAGACCTTTCAGGGCATGAGAACCAGTCCTTGATCAAGTCAGAAAGATTCTTTCCGTATTGATCACACTCCTTCTTGCTAAAGTCCTCTAGAAAACTGGCATTATAAGTGAATTTTGATGTTGAAGGAGTCTTATACATCACTTGTATGTGTTCCGACCTAAATGATCCAATAGCTACCTTCTGAGAATTAAAAATAGTTCTTGTTGGGATATCCACATGATCTAGTGCCCATTTAATCATGTCATTGTAGGGTGAAAGACTCGGCCTTGTTGCTACCTTATGCATCTCTGCCTGGGCGATAATTTTGTATTTGAGAGACAAGTCCTCCCTTTCGTTGTTGCTTGAGTCATCGGGACAGTTTACCAGTTCGTGTTGTAAGATGTTGAACACATACGTCCAGGTTTTGACTGTATTGATACTTCTGGGAGAAGTATTAGAAATAACATCTGTTTTCTAGCCGAAACATTCACCAGTTGCCTTAGGCGCTTTACGTGGAGCCATGGTATCAAATTTCAGAGTTCTATTACCTGTTATAGAGAATGTGAATCCAGATAACTAGTTATTTCTCTAATCTAGCCCTATGAAAACAAGAATGTAATTCAAAACTAAAAAAAATATTCTTTTCCTTAGACACATCAACCATGCGTATACCTTCACTGACAACGCGTTTAATTTCTTTAATAACAAGATTTGGGCATTAAAATCGTATCTTATTTGAAATCATTTCCCTAAATCAGACATTAATGCCATTAATGGTCAATACCTCGTGAAATGGGAAAATCACAGAGAAAATTTGAATTTATCCGCCTTTCAAAACAACGTAAGTTTAACAGAAAATAAGACTGCTTAATGTATTAATAAATCAAGTTTATCCTGTTAATTAATCCTTTATAACATTAATTCATTTCGGGATTTCGGATCTCGTGTTACCATGTATCCATCCAAGCTAGGATTCTCGAAACGCGAAACCGCGATATACTTAATTAAATTTTAATCTTGTTTAGTTCCTTGATTAATCGTGATTAACTGCGGGGATTTCGTGGTTTCGGGTGTTGGGACTTTTGGTGATCCATCGAAGTATGATTCTCGAATCCCGAAATCACGATGTGATTAATTAATCATAATCTCATTTAAATTTTTGATTAATCATATTTCAATACTTAACACAATTTCACGACTTTGCATGTTAGGGCTTCGATACTTTTCACATATTGGACTCATAGGTCTGCGAAACCCCGAAACCCGATACTCTAAAAATTATACTAGCAATTTGACTTTTTAATAAAAAGGCGGCTCCATGACTTTGATTATTTCAGATCGTTGGATTTAGCGGAAGACTTTGTCAACGGTGATATCTAAGCGCGCATTTGTCTTTATTTAAACAAAATGAAAATTTTAAAGTCTAATGTTTTTCAGAAAAATATATATGTTTCAATAGGGGAAATGAAAATACAAAGGAAACACATAACTCAAACTGAACGAAAATTATAATCTTTGTCTGCATTTCTATTAATACTCAAAAAAGAGAGTTTATCTATTACATCCAGCAAGAAGTAGCCCTAGATAGATCTTGAATCTATGTACTTATACAAAATTTGTCACAACTCAAAAAATGTTGGACTTCTTACAATATTTAATTAAAATTGCATATATCTGAACAAAAAAATAGTGTGTAAATTTTAATGATTCTCGCTAGCATTCTCCTCCATCTCTTCACCTACTGGTAGGAGCGTTCCTTTTCTTAGTCCTTTGGGCTGAGTACAGATGTCACAAAGGCCACCTTACTAATTTGGCATACTATCTTGGTCGTTTTAGTTTCATTGCCATCTTTCCCTCCAGATATGTTCAGCAAGGCAATGAATCATAGTTGAGATCATGGGAGAAAGATAATCAAACAAATAACACTACATTGGCTCGTCAGTGAATGAGTAACAGGAACAAGGAAAATTAACTGTCTATGGTAAGAAGGATGATGGAACAAGTGTATGATGATGAAGTGTGGATAAGTGGAGATTAAAATGTGGATGAACAAGATAAGTGGTTGTTGGAAGGTGAAAGGTAGAGAGGGAAAAAGGAAAGGGAAATGTGCATGTTTTCTTACTTTCTCCCAGCTATGCTTGCTTTTCCATGTTCAATACATTTTTTGCATCTATCTAACAATTCTACCATGAATCTTGAGGGTTCAGTTTATTCATTTACCTCGAAAGCAAATAATTTCCTTTCTATCTGAGACATCTTTTCTTGGATCCTTTTCACTTCTTGAGCTATGGCCTGAAACTGTGAACTTGGATTCACTAGCCATTTATTGATTTTAAGAAGATCAGTATGGCTCATTTCTTGAATGGCTACCAGAGTTTCTTCATTGCTCTTTCTGGAATTCTGTTGGTTCATTTCTATATCAATTTGCCCCAGGGCTTCTGAGATATTACTTCCTCCAAGATCAATCAACCCTTTATTTAATGATGACAACGCTTCTAGACAAGATTCCTTTACCTCTCTGGAAAATATTTTTCTCTCTTCCAGATTTGTTTCCCGGGCCTTTAGGGTCATCTCACCTTTTAATTGTTCAAAATGAGAAAGAAGAGAAAAATCAAGGACATTATCTTTCTGCATCAATATAAGGACTCCCTGAAACTTATAACGGGTTGAGAGGGACTCTTTTTCCTTAATATAAATGTCCTTTAGAGAAATTTCTACTGCCTGATAGCACTTTTGGATGGCATCTACCTTTAGATAAAGGTCTTGCTGAGCAACTTCCAACTTCTCATTTATTTCCGACGCTTTGGTTTGGAAATTCGAAATGTCTATCGAGGTACCTTTGGTTAGGTCCAATCTGGATTGAAGTTATTCTATCAATTCATCATGCTAAGTGACCATACTTTGGTTGGTTTGTGAACTCTGATGGAATTCTTCAAGGTTGGCCTGAAGCTGTTGAATTTGCTACCGATCTGAGCTTTGATTTGCTTGAAGTCTTGACTCATTCTGTTACTGATAGTTTCCTCAACGGTATATATCTGATTTTGCAAGTGCTCTACCTACGAAACCTAGCAAACCTGCAACTTCCTTTGCAAATTCTGAATCCTCTTTGTCATTCCCGTCATACACCATTCTCTTCCTTTTAATTATCACTCCATCTTTCTGGTTTGATTCCCTTTTCATGATGATTTTCCGTTTCTTACTAAAAACGAAATCTGAAGGAGGCATCTCTTTGGGCAAAATGGGGGTAAGATCACCTACAAAAAAAAAATCGGAATTAGGATTTCCAAAGCTAGTTTGTAGAGGGGTCAGCGATGTAATGGGAGTAGAAACTCTATGGATTGTTGTTATTTTGATCTATTTGAGGTGACAACAGGAGTTGTTGTTGTTGAAGGAGGCACATATTGTCCCTGTTTTAGGAAATCTTTGAGTTGAGCTATTTCCTGGGGGATTAGTTGGTCTAACAATGATGCTTCTAATTCCTGTGTTAACACCTTCGATCTCTTTGGGGTTCCCTCAACTTTTTGTTTACTAGAGTGACTTGATTCATAACCTGTAGGCATGGCTTCCTGTGAAGGGGGAGTGGTTATTGACTCTCCTTGTAGTACCTTTGGTAGACTGTTTCACTTGTTCTTCTGAAAATTGAGAAAACCAACTTGTTGATCTAGGGGGAGGGTTTGGAATCTGTCCTGAATCTCCTCATAATATCTAACTCCTATGAATGTTTCATCATACGGGGAGTTTTCGTGCATATACCGCTTCATGTCAAACTGGGATAGGTGATTTTCCACTATCCTATGTGGATCGTGTCTCTTGAACTTAATGTCAACCAATTTGACATCCTCGAGGGCCATGGCCTCAACTTTGGAGTGACCGAAATCCAATAATGAAAACATGCCAACTTGAATAGGGAAAGTCAACTAAACCTTTTTCTGAGCTTCCTTCAACTCTTTGTTGAAGCTTCCTGTCACTGTCTGGTATGCCACTTCTCTGCACACTAGCTTGTTAGGTAAAAATCATGGGAGAGTATGAGGAAGAACCGAGAAACCAAAAACTCTGATGTAGGAGAAATTATCCTCAATGAACCAATCTGCGAGCTTACCCAGGTTTCCCATAATCTTGTCTGAAATCCAGGGAGGTGGGTGACCATATAGGGCTATATGAACAAGAACTACAACATTGTGACAAATTTCATAAAATAAATCCTTGGCTTTCTCTTCCCATACCTTGGAATGATAGAAAGGAATGGGTTCAGAACTGGCCGGATTCCAATTCCATTTCATCAAGGAGAAATATGTCATGAAACAGATGGCATCCATGATATATGCTAACATGTAAAAGGGGGTATATTGTCCTTTTGATTTCGCCATTTTGTAATCAACAATTCCCTTGGCCAAGTTATCTGACAACATTTTGGCCCAATTGAAAGTGAAACCCTCGGCTATCTCGTTCATGATGAATACCCATTCCACTGAGAAATGCGTAGGGATTTTCTTCTCGAATAATTGACATAGCATCATGGATACTTACACCATATGAGTGTCCAAAGAAAATGTGGCATATATACCATGAGCGTCGGTTCTGAATTTCTCTAGGTGCCCCCGCCAGGTCCTAATTATAGCGTGAAAACTCCTGGCGTATTGAACGCGTTCCTTTTTCTCAAACTCCAGAATGAATGCAACATTGTAAGTATATTTAGGACTAGGTGAGATTGTATACATTACTTGCAGATGTTCTGGTCGAAAAGAGCCAATGACAACCTGCTGATGGTTGATGATGCTCTTGGTCTAGATGTCAACATGTTCCAAGGCCCAACTTATCATGTTGTTATAAGGAATGAGTCTCGGTCATGCAACTATCTTGTGCATCTCTGACTGTGCTATGTGTCTAAGTTTAGCTTTGAAAGAGTCATCTTCTTCCTTGGCAGAGTCCTCTAGACGGTTGATGATTTCACGTTCCAGAATCTCAAAAACCTATGTCCAATTTTTAACGGTGTCTGTGGCTCGTGGCATGGTGTTCGACATAATTTCCACATTCAGATTTGAATCCTCTCCCACCACATCAGGATTTTTCATCATTTTCCATGGTGCCATAATCTCTAAGGAAACTGAGTGAGGCTACCTGTTGCAGAGAAAAATTGTGAGTTTTTAAAATAGATAAAACTTGCTAATTGTGGAAGGTGAAAATGAATTCGAAATCAAAGTGCTTTTATTGACACAAGATTCACTGATTTTCATATAATTTCACTCACAAATAATTTATTAACGTTAATGGAGATGTCTACCTAGTGATCCGCAATCTGCGTTTGAATCATTATCCTTAATTAGTCATAAATTCCATTAATATTTCGACGGTTCATGTTTGGGAGTTTTAGATATGACAGAGTGGGAACCCCCTGAATATTGAATCCATGGAAAGGTTAATCTCTGGATAATCACTTTTAAAACCTTAATTAATCATGTTTAAAATGGTGTGTTAACTTCTAGTGTTTTGGGAGTTCGAACTTCGGGGACTTTTAATGTATCTCGAGAGGAACTTCCCGAAACTGCGAAGCAGTTAATTATCTAATAACTGAGCTTTAAGTCTTAATTAATTGTGCTTAATTTTAAGTATTTTAGAAGTTCGGACTTCAGAAATTTTAGAATATGATATAGGGGAAACGTCTTAAATCCGAACTGTGGAGTCATTAATTATCTCTTAAATTAATTATTTAATGTTTAATACTTCAATATTTTGATATTTCGGTGATTTGTGAATTCATTCTTTGTTAATCTCCCGAAGGATCATCTTCCGTACTGACATGCTATAGATGATGTCATTCTGGATGATGTGTCGAGAAAAGAGAGATGCCACATGTTACTTGGAATCGTGTGAATCCTCCAATGAAAAGGTCAAAAACGGGTGCCACGTATCAACTCAAGAAATACTCAAAAGGTACACATGTCCTACAACTTGTGCCTTTAAATGGTTTAGGAAAATTCGCAAGCAAGTACCTTCGGGTTTCAGAGTTTCAGATTTTTTATTGTTTTAGACTTATTGAAACATCTGAAGCGCGAAGCTTCGAAGCAACCACTAGATATTTATCTCTTTAAAATTTAGGTGGCTCCAGAATTCCAGAGGTATTAGGATCATTCGATCAAAAGGGGAAATTCATCAACGATGGATATCTTGCGCGCTTGATTATTAACTAACCAACAATGAAAAATTAAAATGTCATTTACCAAGTTTCCACTTTCTTTGGGTAAAATTATATTTTCATGAGGTAAAAAGTATAAAAATCAAAAGTTCATAATTGTATGTGTTCCAACACTCCAAAACTCAAGTGCAACAACCACTCTAGTGAATAAAGAGTACAAAAAGGCAACCAAAGAAACAATTTCAGGGTATGTTCAACCAAAGAGTATCTTTGTCTGAACTAGTTGCGCTACCATAGATTTCAGAAAAAATCATTTACGGTAAGCGCAAGCAAGGGGTGTTGGAAAAAACTTTCGTGATAAAATGGAGTTGATTCTGTAGCGATGGGGGGAAAGTTTAGTATTTGGGTTGTCACCTGCGACAATAATCTATCCCATCTTGAGGATTTTGAAAGGAAGTGATATGAAGAATGGGGAACTATGGCTCCACTCCTTATAGTAGGGTAGGTGTAGGTGCCTTTAGGAACTCTACGTCAACAACATTCATGAGGAAAATAGGGTCATTCTGCTAAATCTGAAAGCAGAGAGGAGGATAGAGCATATCCGTGCCCAACTAGCTTCCAAGAGGAAAGGACACAAATTGTAGGTGATGTGAGAGGGGGAGTAACTGATTGATCCAATCATTATTACTCACTTTTTTATTTCTCTTGAGGTGCTTATAAATGCAATTTATAATGACATATATCTAAGAAAATCCCCTCATATTCTTACTCCCTATCACGATATACACATGTCTCTGCTCTCACTTCTTGGCCAACAAAATCTCATATATAAAGAACATCAGAATCTTCATAACAATCATTTATATGTGGAAATGGGTCTTGATATGCTTCTTCACCTCGATCATGAAGGTGTTTATATGGAGAATCTAAAGTTCTTAACTATATAATTATTTAATACCCTATTCTTAGTTTCCTTGGATTTGTAGCTATCTAATTTCTCTTCAAAGTAAAACAAAGACAGACAAAAATGAAGGTCACTTTTTAAAATTTCATATGTGAGTTGTTGTGATATGATGATAGGCATTCATGTATTAGATTTTTGTTTGAACAACATCTGTGATATGATGTGTATTCAATTGTTTCTTATATAGGGACAGACTGGGCCCATTTCAATGATTTCCAGTGAATGCAAGACTCTTCCTAGAATTTGGGAACAACTAGAAATAAGGACCAAGTGCTTGGAATTGTGAAGTGACAATAGGCACATAAAGACTACTAGAACAACTTGAGAGGGAATAATTGACCTCTACAGAAATCCAACAAAAATCTACCCAGGTTTGCTCAACAACGATGACTGAGTTTGTGATTGAAAAATGAAATATCAGTTTAGATTGAAGATTTAAAACTGAAACATGAAAAATTAATTTAATGGAGGATTTGATAGTTTTTAGGATATTATTTCTTTGGTTAATTGGTCTGTTAAGATATTTTCTAATATCAACCAAGCAATTCCATTTTCCCTATGATTGTTGTAGTTGTATTGCAAAAAAGTCGAAGTAAATTTCTAAGGGTTTATTATTTAGGAGAAGCTTTAATGTGAGAAATTAGACTCCCCAGTGAAAAATTTCATAAAAATATTATGCCTAAGAAAATAGAATTTTGATGCCAAATATTACTATATCCACCTAAACAGTCTCTCAATCTGGAAATGAAACTAAAACTACTACCCTAAACTATCTCTCAATCTGGAAATGAAATTGAAACCATTGGTCCTTACTTTGTTGTTGTCACCTATGTTGTGTCCTTCTTTTCTTGCTTTGTATATATTTTTGACAACCTCGTCTTCTTTTCTCGCTTTGTGTCTGTTTCTGATAGCATTGCAACCTAATTTTTTGTTGAAGCTTTCATTGGGTAAAGATCCAAACTTTACAATTAGTACTAAATCGCTAATACATTACTACTAATACTTTGACAATTTTGTACTTGCAAACAATAAATAGAAATAGAAATCATATATCTTAATGATGAATTATAGTTGTATGTAGTTTGTAATTCGGGACGCCAAGCTCAACTGTAGGTTCAGGATTTTGCAAAGTTTGACCAACAGCTTTAACCAACCAACAACTAGTTATTGCACATTCAAGATAACTTTGTTAGAGCACCCAGTCGGTGCAGTAAGGAGGACATCTGTGAGATGGATAATGATAAGAAGTATAAGGTGTAGAGTTATTTAAAGTAGAAGTGTTAATGCATTGGCATTGACAACAGAAGTGGTAATACATTGAAACTTAAAACTTATGTTATAATGAAAAAAATGCATTGTATCTTGGAACTAAAACTAACAAAAAAATAAAACATTAGGAAGAAATGAAAAAAAATAAAAATCGGAAGAGTGAAGCATATGATAAGACTTCAAATCTATTTTCCAATGAGATTATGAATAATACCATTTTTTATCATATAAAAAATAATTTTTTTGAGTTCCTATCTTAAACGTTAGAGACTGGGCACAAATATATAGTTAAAGGCAAAATTAATATGAAATCAATGATTAATCGAATAATGTAGTCCTTGCAATGGCCTTAGATAAGGACTACTAACAATATTGATGGGCATAAAATAAATTGATAGTTTGGTTCTTAATAAACAATATGAAAACTTAGCATTAAAATCATGGTGGATTGTTTTTTTTAAATATAGTTTGATCCCTTATGATACCTTTGTATATGACAACAACAACTTGGAGGAAGTGACTTCATACAAATATCTTGGAATTGATATTCACCACAAGCTCAATTG
>JZKD02S1672947.1:1280464-1291541 GCA_000966675.3 Picea glauca | reverse complement strand
TTTTTTATTAAAAAACTAGCATTAAAAACACAAAACTTAGAATTTATAGCACATTGACTTCTTTTTTTTTAATAAATTGATAAGTTTCCATTACCAAAGCTTAGCTTTTGCATATAATCGAAAAGTTGAAGTTAGAAAGCGATGACAATGAAAGTATGTTAAGAACGATGGGATGAGAAACCATGAAAACAAAGTCAATTTCTCAAATATCCGTGTTAAATTTTTTTAAATTTTCAATATTAAATTGAATAAAATAAATTATATATTTTTTAAATAATATTATTATATGTATTTATTATGATGAGATAGGGATTATTCAATTAAATAAATTATATATATATATTAAAATAATATTATTATATGTATTTATTATGACGAGATAGGGAGTACTTAATGAAAGTTTTACATTTTTACTTTTTTTCTAAGCATTTTATCCAATGAGTTTTGTTCAAATATGACTATAAATTTAGAAAATTGTATATTTTAGTGGTTGAGATTACATATTTTGGGTGTTCTAGGTTTTTTAGGGACACAAATTCATTTAGCATCCAAAAACACTATTTAAACAATTTAAAGTTGTAATTTTTTGAGACTATCTAGGCTAAAATATTTTTCTCTTATTGGAGTAAGACCTAAAAGTGCTTTTTTTTCTTAAATAACGATGATTAGTTGGTCCTCATTCCCAAATAACATTAGCTATCCTCACCACCACCTGAGAACTAAATTATAATAGGTTTTTCCACCTTAAAAGAAATGTAATAATTATCATATTATCATAATTTAAAAAATAACTTATTATTTTCATTTTTTTATTTTTCAATATAATTTTACATCTCAATTAAGTTAAATAAAATTAGAATTCAACTCCACATTCTAATGATATTGTTTCAAGCACTCTTAAAACCAAGAATTAACATTATTTTAATCATAAATTTTGTTATAAAATTAATTTAATTGGACTTTCCACAACAACAACAAAAATTTGACTTTATATTATCTACTTTTTCACTATATTTTTTGAAGCAACTTGTTATGTAAACAATAAATTTTCCATGCTATTATTTTAGTTTATTTATAAGTGTAGATCCATCTTAACTCTAAATTTATTAATACTGAGAAAGATAAGAAAGAAATTATTAGCAAGTCTTCCTCATATTGGATTATATAGAATGTACCTAACATCTCTCACTGCAATAACTTTCCATCAAACTTAGGTTCCAATCTTATAATTGAGATTTATATTAATGTTCGAATCTTCATTAGTTAAACAACTATGGCTTGTTAAGATGAGGTTGAGATGGATTTACACAAGTTTATTTTATTGATGAGGATGGTTGTTAATGTCCATTGAGATCAACTTTAATTTATTGGATTTAAAGAAAAAAGTAAGGAATTACTTGGTTTTGTTTAGAATTTTATTTCTTCACTCGAAAATCTTGAAGAGAAGCATTCCTAAAGCTCTATAGTTTTTGTGAGTTAAAAGATTTGAAGGTCGGTATTGTAACAAATATTTTGAAATTGAGATTTAATGTGAGTGTGTGCAAGACATTTTAAGAGAAAATATTTATCATCTTTAACTCCATTAGTGTCACAAAGACGACAAATACTTTCAACCCACTATTTTTTAATTATTATTATAATCCGCTTTTTAAAAAATAATTTTAATATAATTCATTTTTTCCCAATTTAATTTATTAATGTTACATACTTATAACATAATAATCTTGATCCCCCGGATGGGGTGACACACAGGCAACAGAGGGCACGTGGGCCGCCACCGGGACGCCCCTTTATGGCATCAACCGGCGAGCGGCCCTTAGACATTAATGCGCAGGGGATCACACCAGCCATTACCCGATGACTAGCCCTCTTGCGCGAGAGAACTGTACCAAGAGGCAGTGCATTCAACGCTCTACCTTAATGGCGTCGATAGCTATGATAGTTCAAGGCATTATCAACGCGGGGAACGGGAATGAGAAACAGAGGTTCCTTGCAGTGTTCATATCGCCCGTGGAGGAATTCATAGCTCTGCGAAATTTTGGGAGAGGTGAGGCCCGCTCTAACCAGTCCAGAATGCCACGCCTCAGAGGAAAGCCACATCGAGGATCTGCCTGGCATAAAGCCGAGTCCCGAAGCCAGCGCCACTGGAAATTCAAGTGTGCTCTCTTCCTAGCTTCTGCCCGGTGCAAGGAGCAGCAATGGACGCCTCCCATGGAAATTATCGAGGAAATCAGCCTGGAAGAAGCAATGAAGAGTCAGACAACTTGGGTATCGGAACAGGAACGCACGCTTTCGCTTGGGGACACACAGTGTCACCTCCTCACCGAGAGCACAGAGGACTCCTTCCCTCCCTGCATCGTGGAGGAGGAAATTCCACCTGACCACGCCAAGGGGACAGAGGAGTGTGAGCACAGCGCAGTAGGGGACAACATCGATGGAAAGAAAGCATCACCACCGATAGCACTCAATGCAGCAAGGGACCCTGAAGCAAAAGCCCCCAACGGTGGCGTTGGGATGGAGCAGCCGACCTCCCTCGAGATACCGCACCTTCCCCTCATCTTTGAACTTAGGAGCCTCATGGATGATCAAATATTTCGTCTGGCCAGGATGGACTAGAGGCTGGATATGCTCTTCGCGGGACATTCTACGAACCTCCCACCTCAACAGTGTCCGACATGCGCGCAACTGTATTCGCTACCAGCAGGGTGGCGGCAAAAGAAGCACGAGGGAAGGCGCACAGGCAACTAGCTCCTTAGCAGTTTCTGGTCAGAAGATTCTCTGTTGTTTCTAGTTTAGATAATTGTCTAGTTTTTTTTGACTTCTAGCTTACGCTTTTGATCTTTCCATGCCATCATCGTTGCATTGTTGATCTTGCCACTTTCTCTTGTTCGTCATCGTTGCGCTGTTGATCATGTTGATCTCGCCATCAATGACAAACACACTTCTTTCTGTTTGTAAATATGCCAACAATCTCCCCCTTTGTCATTGATGGCAACCTTGACCTTGAAGAACCTGAAGAAATGCACTCCGCACTCTCTGCCTGGACTGCTACTCTACCTGTTGAACATCCAACCAACCATACCACGGTATCATCCTTGCCACATTCAACCATACCACTGTAGCATCCTTGCCACACTCCTTACCACACTTTTTCTCCCCCTTTGACATCAATGTCAAAGAAGAAGCATGCTCCCCCTTAGTTGTTGTCGTACATCTTGAAGGTATGAGATATGTGACAGTCACATACTCCCCCTGACAAGGTGAACATATTAGACAAAAGAAGATATAACCCCCAACTTCTGATGAAGATATCCAAAAGGTGTCGCTGCTAACGATTTAGTAAAGATATCAGCTATATGTTCTATGGAAGGAATATAATTCACCTGAACAATTATGTTTGTAACCTGTTCTCTGAGAAAATGATATTTTATTGGTATATTCTTAGACTTTGAATGAAGTACAATAATCTTAGAGAGACTGATGGCATTGGTGTTATCACAGTGAAGTGGAATGGGATCAGTATAAGTTACCTTCAAATATTCAAGAGTTTGTATCATCCATAAAATTCGTGTGCAACAAGTAGCAACAGTAATGTACTCTGCCTCTATAGTTGATAAGGAAATGGATCCCTTCTTCTTACTAATCCATGCTACTAATGAGTCACCCGGGAAGAATGCTCCTCCCCAGGTGTTCTTTCTCTCATCCACACAGTTTTCCCAATCAGCATATGAATAAGTAGTTAACTGGAAGTTTTGATTTCTAGGATACCACAGACCATAAGTCATTGTGCCCTTCAAGTACTTGAATATCCTGGTTACAGCTACTAAATGACTTTGTTTAGGAGCACACTGATAACGACCTACCATTCCAACATCTTGCATTATATCAGGACGAGATGTTATGATGTATAGAATATTTCCTATCATTGATTGATATGTCCTTTGATCAACATTGGGTGAAATATCATCTTTACTGAGCTTTCAACCAACCACCATAGGTGTACTAACAGGAGAAGAATATTCCATCTGAAATTTCTTCAACATCTCTTTCAAATATTTTTCTTGAGAGATAAATATTCCTACAGAACTTTGATTTACTTGTAAACCAAGAAAGTATGACAGTTCTCCTATCATGGAGATCTCAAACTCTATTTTCATAGAGTTAGAAAACCACTGGACAGAGGATTCATTAGTACATCCAAAAATAATATCATCTACATAAACCAAAACAACTAGTAAATTATAACCTTTAGACTTAATGTAGAGATTGTTGTCAACAGTACCTTTCTTGAACCCTTTGTCTTGTAAAAATTTTTCCAGTCTATAATACCAAGCTCGTGGTGCTTGTTTCAGTCCATATAAAGCCTTCTTCAGCTTGCAAACATAATCAGAATTATCTGTCAATGAGAATCCTTCAGGTTGCTCCATATATACTTCTTCCTCTAGATCTCCATTAACAAATGTTGACTTAACATCCATCTAATAAACTTTAAAGTTCTTATGACATGAATATGCAAGAAACATTTTGATGGCTCCCAATCTTTCCATTGGTGCAAAATTTTCATCAAAATCCTGACCTTCAACTTGTGCATACCCTTTACAGACCAATCTGGCTTTATTTCTAACAACTTGTCCTTTGTCATTCATTTTATTCTTGAACACCCATTTGGACCCTATTACATTCTTATCTTCAGCTCTAGGAACAAGCTCCCAAGTATTGTTCTTCTCAATCTGATCAAGCTCTTCATTCATAGCTCTAATCCAATCATCATGATTGTTGGCTTCATCAAAATTTTTAGGTTCAATCATAGATAGAAAAGGAACCTAAGATTGTTCTGAGTCTTTAACTAATTTTCTTCTTGTTTGAACTCCTTTATTTATATCTCTAATTATCTGATTTTCAGGATGATTCTTTCTAACAATTCTGAGAGGTGGTTTTGTTTCTTTCTGTTGATTTGTGTCAGTCTGAGTATTCGTATCTTCACCTAATTCAGATTCTTCCCTTTCTGACCCTTGGACCTATTCATCTTCATCTTCAACTATATCTTTTGTGCTTGGTTCAACATGCTTACATTTCTGACCGGGATTTCTTCATCAACTTTTATGTTGATACAATCAACCAATTTATGCAGCCTCTTATTGTAGCATTTGTACCCTTTAATGTTTGTAGCATAACCTAAGAAGATACCTTCATCAGCCCTGTCATCATATTTTCCAATATTTTCATCATTATTCTTGATATAACATTTACTCCCAAAGATTTTAAAATTCTTAATTGATGCAGGTCTTCCAAACCATAGTTCATAAGGAGTCTTGTCACTGTGTGGCTTGAGATGAGATTTGTTAAGGATATGAACAACTGTATGAATTTCTTCCACCCAAAATGTCTGAGCAATATTCCTTTCATTCATCATTGATCTTTCCATCTGCTAAATTGATCTATTATGCCTCTCAACTACTCCATTTTGCTGTGGAGTCCTTGGAATAGTGTATTCTCGTTTGATTCCATGTTTATCACAGAAATATTTGAAGTTCCATGAACTAAACTCTCCTCCTATATCAGACCTTACTGCCTTCAATCTTTTTCCTGTTTGATTCTCAGTCAGAGCCTTAAAGACTTTGAATTTTTCAAATGCTTCATATTTTTCCTTAAAAAAGGCAACCCATGTTAGTCTAGAATAATCATCAATAATCAACATAAAATAGTTTTCTTTTCATGTACCTTATTTTCTTGATGGTCCACATAAATCCATATGTACTAACTGGAGAGGTTTTTCTGTTGAAGGAAAGTTTTTTGATTTCAACTGTGTCTGAGTAAGATTTCCTATCTGGCAAGGTTTACAAATAGTGTCATATGGCTTAGATATATTTGGAAGATCTTTTACTACCCCATTGTTTCTAAGCTTGATTATATGATCAAAATTTAGGTGTCCAAGTCTCCTATGCCATAGCCAAATTTCATCATACTTGCTTAAGTGGCATTCTTCTTTTTCTTCTTTTAAAACAAAGACATTGTTTTATGTTCTTATGCCTTTTGCAATCAGCTGTCTTGAATTCACAGACTTTATTTTACAATCTTTAGAAGTAAAGACAACTTCACATCCTCGGTCACAGACTTGACTGACACTAAGCAGATTATGTTTCAGACCTTCTACAAACAACACATCTTGATCTTTCCCTTTGCCATTACTCAGACTTACCATTCCTTTACCTTTTATTTTTCCTGGTGCATCATTTCCAAAAGTTACATTCCCTGATTTGCTTTCACTTAGAGTTAGAAACTTACTTTTGTCTCCATTCATATGTTTGGAACATCCACTGTCAATATACCAGAGATTTTTTTGTATTTGGACTGATAAAACTAATCCACACTGGTCATCTTCTTTCTTTTTCCAAACCTTGAAATTTCCAGCAGAAGGATTCAAATCTGGCTTATAGTTCCATAAGCGATAGTCTGCATCTTTATGTCCATAGTTATGGCAGTTGTAGCATTCCGGTTCACTGAATAATAGATCATAACGATTGTTATGCTCATAACTATTTTTATGTTTCACCTGCGTCCTTCTCCCATTCATCACATGACTTATAGCATGTGGTTGATTGTTGCTTGGTTGTCTCATTCTTTGTTGTAACACATAATTATTCCTTGAATAACTTGATTTCTCATATCTAAATCTTAAAGAACATGTTATAGCTTTGTGACCAAAGTTAGAACAGAAAAAACAATATCCATAGAAAAATCCTTTGTACCTGGAAAAAAATTGTCTTCTTTGAGCTAGTCGATTTTTTCCATGCTGATAATTTCTTTGATCTACAGGTTCAGTTCTGGTACTTTTTCTTTCATTCCTTCTTGGTGGATTATTTTCTTTCTTTGTTTCTGCAGAGTGGTTGTTGTCAATGATTGTAGATTTGACAACTTGATGGGTTCTGTATTACTTGGATGATCACTACCTGATCTTTCTTCATAGCCCAAGCCAGCTTTCAACTTTAGATTCCTTTGCTTATTTAGAATGGAAGTTAATTCTTCTAAGGCTTTAATACTTGAAAAATTTTGGTGATACAATGCCTTAAACTTCTCCATTTCTTTTCTATTTTTTACTAACTCTTCTTCTAAGGCTTCACACCTCACTTTCTTCTCTAATAACTGTTGTTTCAGAACGTCTTATATTTTCTTTGCTTCTTCTAAATCCACTTTTAGTAGAGCAATGTCTTCATCAGGTTTTTTACCATTCATTTTAAACTGCATCAACAATTGTTTTTGTTTTCTCTTCTTACATCTGAGTCTGTCAATTTCTTCCAAAGCACTGATTAATTCACCTTCCATATCCACCACAAATTCTTCGTCATCCATTTCACCTCCTGAATGTTCATCACCAAGATATCCCATAGCCATAAGCATAAAATCATTCACTTTTTCTTCACAACATGAATCACTATCTATGTCTTCTAAGGAGTTGTCATTGTTTGCACACAAACTTTTCTTTTTACTATATTTCTTAAATTTGTATTTCTTTTCATCATCATAGTTCTGATCCTTGTTCTGGTGAGTACACTTAGATGCAAAATGACCTATCTTACCACATTTAAAACATTTGAAAGGGAGCTTGCCTTGATATTTTCCTGATCCTTTCTTTAACCTTCTCACAAATTTTGCCTCAATATCATCTAATTCTGAATCTGTAATGACCCCATCGTTACGACAACAAGCGAAGCAGAAGTGAATTTTTTTTTGTTTCTAGGCAAGAAGGTGACGATGACAACAGTTTAACCACACCACTAATGATGAACGCAAGCACACAGTCCTGGAAATAGGCTATTGTGACACCACGCACAGGCTCCAGGGCAACTGGGCAAACATGCGCAGAATAACAAGGAGGAAAGACTACCCTCCTGACACAAACACGACCATGCCTACAAACTAAGGGACAACATCCCCATCCCGACACCATGGTCTAGACGACCAAAGACTAGAACCTCAAGGCGCACAGACCTAACGCTTGAAAGCGTTCGACCCTTGCACCAAGAGCAACCTGCAGCACACGACAACACTCACATAGAACGCACCTACTCCGGCCAAGATCTCGTTCGTCGCTATCCCCCAGGGTGCGCCATGATCCCCTCATCAGGAATCATGTCGTTCCCAGGTGATAGATGCGTCAATAACCTTGGCGCAACATGTCCCAACGGGACCAAGGATTCAAGGAAATCCAGTGCGCTAGGACGCAAAACAAATGACAAGAAGACTACACCCACTCCCCAAGAAAGGGGACTGCAAGACACGTTATGATGTCAACAAGAGAGCGCAATCCATTACACAACTTTGCCAACCACCCAAACCACTAAACAAGTCTAAATTGGTCAATAATTACCCATCTAAATTAACATAACTTCTACTCCATTTTAGCATGTCAAATCATAAATTAGTCAATACATGCTAATCTAAATTAACATTAATGACAATCTAAATTGGAAATTCTAAAATTTATCACTAAATATAATCTAAATATAGAGACTGATGAGACGAATGACGTGATATAAAGGTGCATAAAATTCGGTGCACCAGTGAATTGTTTGAAGTACAAGGATGGAATTTGGGAGTCAGAATCCTTCCATTCACTGAACCTACTTTGAAAAGAAACCCACGGGAACAGAATTCTATAAAACAAATCTGTCACAATACCCTTCCCTTTATATGAATACCATCATCCACTCATTTATCTCAAATTTAAAATAAAGGATAGAACAGAAAAGGTGTATCGCTCATAGTTTCACTCATTGTTATACTATCATAATATCCATCATCGACTAAATGACATATTATAATTCCTTAAACTGATATCATTGACAACTTTACAGTACCATACATTAAGTGTTGACATTACAAATCCATTTTTTTCATTCAGTCGTGAGGATAACTTAATTAGCATGTCAATTTAAAGGCCGTCTATAAAAATGTTGACAAGGTGTTGTGTAGTAACACCTTCCATTACATCTGCCAGCTATTAAATGCTATTAAATGTGCCAGCAGACAGCTGTAACTTGGAACATGCACTGGCAAATTTTAAAGTAAATTGCCGAAATTTGAATGTCGTCATTAAAATGGAAACGCAGGTGATAATCAAAGAAAATGAAAACATAGGTATCAAGCAACGATTGCAGTCCTGACAAATGGCAGTGGCAGTTTTAGCTAAAGGCCCAACACCATGTATCAAGGGGAAAATGCGGTCATAACCCAGGGCAAATCGCCAAGAAATACAATGAAATTGCAGTCTTCAGAAAAAGGGACAATCGTCGGCAGTGAGGGTAACCATTTGAATTTTTTAAAAGCCAAAATCGTGGTTATATAACAACAAGTCGGTCAATCAATTTAAATGGAAAAATCATGGTCCTTTAGCAAACTCAATCCACGATTTGAATGGAAAATTCATGGTCCTTTAGCAAATGCAGTCAACAATTTAAATGACAAATTTGTGGTCCTGTAGCAACGCAGACAACAATTTAAATTGCAAATTCATGGTCCTTTCACAAACTCAATCAATCATTTAAATTGCAAATCTTGCCCATTCAACAACAAACACACTCAAAATTTAATGGCAATCGCTAAAACAAGATAAATTCATGGTAATTTACTGGGGAAGGGTTGTAAATTCTGAGATAGAAACATTGGTGAGTTCAGTAATGAGACGCTCTAACTCAGGGATTAAAAACATTGGTTTACTAGTCAAATCACAGAGATATTAACATTCAAATAATCAATCGGTGAGTTGAAACAGTCAAAATTTTACTGAGGTTAAAACATCCAAACAATTTAATGCGGTGAGATTAACCATTTAATAAATGCCTAGAAATAAAATTCTTCTTAACCAATACATATCAACTATCTAGAACGAAAGGTGTGTAGCTTTTTCAAGCACTTGGAAATCCAAACAACTAACCAGAATAAAAGAAAAGGGGTTTGATGTGCGTATTCACCCCCAAGCAAATGAAGTGTAGCCGAAGAAGTAGCAATCGCCAGGCAAACCAAAACGAAATATAAAAACGAAGGAAACATCGAGCAAGATATAAAAATGAGGTATAAAATGGGATAACAAACGAGATATAAAAATGTCAAGTTAAAAGAAAAATTCGCCATCAATCAAGTTTTGCAAGGTTAAATAAATGCATCAAGGCGGAAGACCAACAATCAGCCAAGGACGAGGTTGAGAGCTACCAGGAACATCCTTCGCTCATCATCCACGCACAAAAAAGAAGGGCGTTGAGATCCATAGGTCTATTAACGTCGAAGTGACGACCGTAGATCAGGCTCCTGGCCGACTGCTTAGGCACGAACTGATGAGCTAGGGATGAAGGTAAATATAAACCGCAATCAATGCAATCAATAAACCTCAGGGCAGTCAAGACATGCAGGGATCGAAGGCCATGGAAAATCAATCAATCATCAAGCTAAGGCTACGGGAAATTTCACTCATCAACTAGAACGCTAAGACTATCATATTCCTTACTTAATTAAGCATACATAACTGAAAGCATAAATCATACTAACATTCTACCACGCAGAAATAAAAGAAAGTGTATCATTGCCCAATCGCCCGCTCTGAGTTGATGTCTCGCTCTCTTCATGCAACTACCGCTTCCCAACAAATGAGACTTCACCAATACCTCCTAGCCAATGCTGGGGGTACTCTTCTTCCCCCTTAGCCCCCTGAGATGCAAATGGGCCACGCACACTAACCAGAGAATCAGGTAGCTCCCAGCTCCCCTCACAAGGCCAAGCTACAACTCCTCACCGAGCTGGGTATCCCAACTCCCACAAGCTAAGTCAGTCAAGTATAGATTTCTGCAGTGTAACATTACTCACAACAGAAGAGATCCTTCATCCTTCTCCTCCCTCCATTATATAGAGTTTCCAAGTCCTTTACCTTCCCAAAATCCCATTTAATTTAATGTTTAATAAATTAATTCTTAAAAATCCTCCCTGTACAAGTGTCACCCATCCCCTTCATTCCTCCATAAATTAATTTCTTTAATTAATTAATTACCCTTATTTCCCTCACCCACCTAAATTCAATCCTAGAATC
>JZKD02S1672947.1:1255580-1270579 GCA_000966675.3 Picea glauca | reverse complement strand
CCAGAAGGTAAAATTTGTTCTATCAAAGAGAGGAGGCTTATTGGCTGAATTCCCTTCATGACTTGTCATGATTAAGCTTATAGATCTACCTTTAAGTAAAAGGAACCCGCTCTGATACCAATTGTTGAAATTACTAAGACAACTGAGAGGGGGGGGGTGAATCAGTTGTTACTATGCTTAAACAATTTATGACTATTCAAAACAATTTTTAATCTCTTTCAAGTGACCATCAATATTATACAAGATATGAACAACATAAATAATGAACATCAGTCACACATAAGATATACACAGAGACATATTTTCACGAGGAAACCCATAAAGGGAGAAAACCTCTTCTTCTTCAAATGATAGGCAGTCTTTTAAGTTCTATACATCATCTATCTTTGAGCACCAACTTAATGTGAGGCTACTACCCCTGTTTTACAAGCTCCAACTTGTTGAGAGAACCAACTCTCTGGTTTCTCTAGCACCCACTAGAAGAAAGCATCAACTCCCTAAATGTTCCAGCACCAACTGGACTTATACAAGCACCAACTTGCATATAGAAAACTCTGTGTTTTCCCGAGCACCACCCTGCCACCCTATTTTTCTAGCCACAACTAGATGGAAGATGCAACTTCCAATATTCAAGCACCAACTTGAATACCAGAGGACCACAGTCCTCCCTAGCACCACCCAACCTCCCTGATTATAAATAAATGATTGAATAACCAACAATACAGGTGTTTCAATTCTTACCACTTCTTCTTTGTTCTGCAATTCTTCTCTTCTTTTATTTTTTTTGCAATTCTGCTCTGCTTCTATCTATTCTGTAGTTCTGCTATGCTTCAAATTGTTCTGCAATTCTTATTTTCTTCAAATTGTTCTGCAATTCTGCTCTTGCATCTGTCTATTCAACATCTCTGAGTTTTATCTCACACTATGCATAATGTAATTTTACCTTTCTTACAGTTCAACTCATTTTTCCAATTCGAACAACCAACCTTCCATAATCATTTCATTTCCATTTTATTCTATACTACCTATTGAGTTACACCTTTGTTGTGAGGGAAATCTCCCTACGAACTAGCAAATAGAGTTCATACTTTGCATGCAGATATGACTGAAGAAAAACTACTTTCTACCTTCATCCATATATTTAAATCCCCTTTTCTTAGTAAATGCATGGAAAGATCAACCTACCTCGTTTCCGACGTTTGATGTCGATCCTCCGTTGTACTTGATTACTTGTTCGAAATACTCCTTCCAAAGCTGACTTGCATACAAGACAAGCAACAACTATGCATGCATCCTACTTATATACTAACGGGTTAGAAATCAAAACATATACTAATCAAACTATAAAAAGTTCATGAATTGGAACGGGAAAAGCATTTTCTTTATTACTTTGAATGAGTCAACTTACAAAAGTTGAGACCGACCATCGCTCTGCGAACCTGATCCTGGGATCCTCTTCTACTGTCCTCCAACTGCTTTTCTTTGTATCTCCTTTGGCATCAGGAAAGGATAAAGGGTTGGGACAATGGGAATACATAAATGGGCAGAGTTTCTTTGCTATATTTTTCCTCTTTTCAAATGGGACCCCTACCCCTTCTTTTATAGGCTATAAAGAGCTAGGTATTTGGACAAACCCTCAGTCATGCATGGTCGGGAGTTTCAGTTAAATCACCCATAGATTTTGTGTTCCATCGACAACTTTCCTTTTTTCATGCTTTTGTCGGTCCACGTGGGCTGTTTTGGGTTAGCCAGCGTGTACACGCATGCAGTAATGGAGTAGGGCACGTGGGCCATTCTAAAAGAGGATTTTCAAAGAGTTGTTCAGCAGTGCTTTGGCAAAGAAGGGATATGAGATGGCATGATGCTAGGTAAGCATGTGTGGTGCAATTTAGGGTTATAACAGATGCCCCCTAATGTATGAGGTCAGAAGAGCATTTGATGGCCGAAATACATTACCAATCTTTACTAATGTGCCGAAAGATTAAGCCCAAGGATCAAGAACTGGGAGTCGTCGTCTGCAAAATAACATATGTCTCACCAAGGTGGGCATACCCATTCTCGGGATAAAATAGAATCATGGCTACCAATCAAATACACTGTAGATCCATGTCATATAACTATATAAAGAGTAGTTGTGAACAATACACAGCAGAGCTACATCTCGAAATCAGAAAGATATACATATAGAGTATCCATCTTCTGGAAGATGATACGGCTTGATGGCTGGAGATGAGATCTTCAGAGCTCGAGCAAAAACTTCAAAATTTTCCAAACTCAGGTAGGAGTGTAATATGAGTGTACGACTGCACTACCCAGAGGTCTTCGACGACTCGTCGGTCATGGACTTGATGATCAGACTGAAGGCTTCATTGATTTCGAACAAGGACTTGATTGGACGTTCAGGATGGCCGTGCATGAGGGCAAGAGACAAAAATGTAGAGGGGTCGACTCAGGCTTGGTGACAAACTTCCCTTGGACAATAGCACGACAAATGATGAGACTCAGGCAAGATGGAATTAACATAAGTTTACGAGGCAGGAGGCAATGCAAACTCTCCATATGTTTGGAAGAATAACCAAACGGGGGAGGACACAGCTCTATCTAGCGAGAACAGCTTCCTAAGGTCATATTAAATCCCAAGGTGTGATGAACAAACAAACAGATGTGCTTTATCGAAGAGCGACTCAATATGCTTCCAATAAATAAAATACTTTTCCCTTCCTCTTTTTGGGGTATATTTGATTTTTTTTGTCCTTTTCAATAGTTTTGGAAAAAGAATAAAGGAATATTACGTTACAAAGGAGGAACGAGTGTTGCAAACATACAAGTTCAAGGCACAAGGGCAAGACTGGTGTTCAGAATAATGATACTTGGGAAAAATCCTTCGGGGGCCAAGGATGTTAAAATGTAGAAGCAAACTTTTACTAGGCTAACATAGAAGGTATGCAAACGTGGTTAACAAAACACACAATGGTAGCGTCCTTCGATGTAAGTTTAACGAGCCCAGGGAAGGTAAGCTCAGTGAATTTTCATATTTAGAGAGTCTAAAAAAACATAAGAGACTCCATTGGGGTACCTTTTTCGAAGATAGTCTAGTCGATTCGAAAAAGGGTAAACTAGCACCGATTAGATGTCGATTCAAAAGCATTTTAACAAGTGTGACAAGGACAAGATCACTCGGCTATTTTTTCATTTTTAAGGAGTCTGAAAAAAGCTTAACTATGGACTCCGTCAGGAATGTTATTCTGGACCAATTTAACGAGTGTGAAAGAATCAGGTCACTCAACAATTTTTTCAATTTTAGGGAGTCTGAAAAGAGCTTAACTATGGACTCCATGGGGGTTCCTTCTTCATAAGTTTAGTCCCTCAGGCCTGAAAAAGAGATAAAATTATACCTGAGAGTACTCTTCTATAAAGCTGAAGTTCCATAGAGTATACCTTTGTTCGTACAGTTGACCGTCCGGACTGAAAAAGGGATAGACTATCGCCGGACAGACGTGACTTCAAATTTTAGTTTAACGAGCGTGAAAGGCCACAGGATCGCTCGACAATCTTTTCATATTTAGAGGGTCTGAAAAGGGCTTAAAAGAAGACCCGATATTTTTTGGGAGTCCTGAGGGTGAGGTCAAGAGCGAAGAAGAATCATGCAAATGAGGCTCAAACTCATATTCCAGAAAGACTATAAGGACTCCCGAGCCTATATTATTTTTAGAGACAGCATGAATGTCATAATGCAACCAGGATCTACCTAGGGCATCCATGTTCCGGTAAGCTCTACCGCCAAATTGCGACACTTCTAAAGTAGAGATGATGGTTCTGTGTCACAATCTGATGGGATCGATCCTATGGAAAATGAAAAAGACAACGAGATACAAAAATCAGGGTAGAAACCTAACCTATATGCTCAAGTTGATCGTCGAAAAACTTTTCATGGACCGTCAAAATTTACTCAAAAATAAATAAATAAAATGTCCCAATACCCGATCAAATCCCTCCCATATAACTCCTGAATCACTCTAAATGGTTTTTGGTATTAAGAAAATGATAAGGGAGGCAAAAAAAGTGACAAAAAGAGGCCAAAAAGTCTATAAATAGAAGCTAGCAGCTCATTATCACCATTGTTGATTTGGAAATTGACTCTGGAGCCAAAAGACCTGCTTTGATAAAAACGGTGATTCCGGGAGCTACAGTGGACAAAACAAACTTTCGTCTGGACCAAGTAAGTACAAAATCTCTTATATAGCTATTCAATTCTTTATTTTTGCTTTTGATTTCATTTTTTGGGTGGGCGTCGACCTTTAAAAGGTCGACCCTAGGTCCATGCAGGTTGTCTCTGGACAGGCCGTGTGTACACTCGGGCAGAGTAAAAACTGCCCGCGTGTACACGTGACTGTCACCTAGACAACACGCATGGACCTCCCTTTATAAACAAAAAGGACCAAAGAGCACTCACTCACTCTCCTGAACTTGATTTTTTTGGCAGGATGTATGTCCACTAGAGGGAAAGGGAGCATGAAGAAGTTGGTGAGTTGGTTGCGGGAGATCCAAATGCCGTGGCCGCGTTGATGCAATGTGGTTTGCTAAAGTTCTTCTTGTGTCTGTTTATGTGGGCGCAATCGAGGCTACTGAATGCCTTGGTTGACTATTGGCATATTGATGGAGAGGCTTTCATGCTAGAGGGGCAATCACTGGTGCCCACCACCGAGGATATCTACTTTTTGACTGGCCTCTCAAGGAGAGGGGAACCAGTCAATTTCAGGACGTTTCCGTCGGGGCTGCATAACATAGCGGAACTGATAGCCCTGCACTATGATTCTAGGACAAATCATTTGAACTCCCAGGTGCCCATAAGTAAGATCACTAACCTATCACTGCAAGCAATATTATTGCTCATTGGGTGGATTACCAGTTCAGCAGCCTTGCATCAGGCGTCCCGCGCACAGATGAATTGTGCTATCCAGTGCTTGAATGCACAAATTTTTGACTTGAGTACCACACTACTGGAGTGTATGAAGAGGCAATTGACAGATTTCCGTCAACGGACACAGAGGAACTTCGGGTTCGGGACTATTTTGTGTTCGTTCTTTTTCGAGAGAGTTCTGAGCTTTAGTCTCAGGTAGTGGTACGAGGACATCAAGCCTCTTTTCCTGCTGTATGTAGATGGGCAGTATTACTACCGCGACAGGGTGGTGGAAGGACCAATGAGTCCTTCGATGATGAATTTTTTGCATGGATTTCATGGCAGATCCCTATGATCGAGGATTACCCATATGCAGGGATAGACTTTTCGAGAGATCCTGAGATACCCGTGCCTCCTGGTGAGGAGCGAGGGGAGATGGGTAAGTCTCCACCTTTGTAGTTTTTTTGTTGTATATGTGATTTTTATGTCGTTTTTGTTATATATATCATTTTTTTTGTATGCCAGAGTATTTGATGGATATATGTTTGTTGCATGCAGATGTGGGACCCGTGCGACCTGTCGATTATGCAAGGAACAGGCGTCATCCTCAGCCAAGGGCCGTAGCTGTCATTGTCGGGGGACCAGCAGTAGTAGGAGACCTCCCAGCTGGGGAGGCTGAGAGAGTACTCAGACGAGTTGAGCATAACTTTACTGCACTCACTCGCACAGTCTCGATGGCAGAGATTGAGGACATGCCACCATCTATGCAGCCTCATGTAGTGGGGGCACCTCATACGTGGGTCCGATTGTTTAGGCATCTAGCTCATTCTGTGGACCAGTATAATAGGGCCCATAGGTCTTGAACCTATTTAGACATTTTACGTGCCACGGGCACTACTTTTATATATTTTTTGAGGGCATAAGCCCTGTGACTCGTTATTGATCCTATTTTTGAGGCGCTTGCGTCCATCCATGTACTCTGGTTACTTTTATGATATTATATATGTTTTTTTGGTCTTTTGTGTCTTATGGATCACATGTGAAAAAATGTATTGACATGCTTATGTCAATGTTATTTTATATGTGTGCAAGATGCCAATCTAAAATTTGATTAGCTAGAGTATCTGTAATTTGGTTTAATCTCCTAGGAACATGAAAATATGTAATATAATCAAATTTTCGTTCTAAGAGACGTACCATAAGGAATTGTCGGTGTAATGTTGGATCATGAACCTGGTATACTCTGTTTAGCTGAGACACAACCAATTGAGTGTCGAGATAGACCCGAAGATGAGAGATACCCAATGGCAAAGCATCACGAGGAAACTCAATAAATGCACTGTACTCAGCGACATTATTTGTGGTGTCACCTAAGCATATACCTCCAGAAGATAACAACTGGCCCTAAGGTGTAAAGATTACCCAAGCTGTGGAGGCAAGCCTCCGAGTGTGCCAACTAGAACTGTCTGCATACCCAACAAACACCTCGAAATCACTTGACATCTGCCATATTGACGAAAGATAACATCAATGACACGTCCATAACATTTAAAAGAAACAAAAAAGTGATAGTACAAAGACTATACATATGTTACAAAAAGTTACCCACAGTGACCTGCCTATGAGTAATACTTCTTGAGGTAGAGCCCATTTCTAGTCTCTTCCAAAGCATTCCCTTTGAAATCAACCAGACGATAGGCGCCCTTTTTTAATACCTCTTTTATGATGAAAGGCCTGAACCACACGGGTTTGAATTTGCCTGCCCCCAAGGGGTCCTTATCTTGGTCATAGACTAGGACAAGGTCGCCTTCAGAGAAAATCCGAGGATGAATGGACCTATCATATTGACACTTGACATTATGTTTGTGAGCCTCGTTGGCCAGGGCCGCATCACGACGTTTTTCATTGAGCTGCTCAAGGTATACTAACTGTTCTTCAAGTGGAGAAGTGTCGGGCAATAATTGTACTACCAATTTTAGAGACGGGATCTGACATTCGATGGGCAAGACTTCCTCCAGCCTGTAAACGAGTTGAAAAGGTGAGAAACCGATTGTAGTCTTAACAGATGTTCGGTAAGCCCATAATGCCAAGTATAGCATCAAATGCCAATTTGACTTGGCGGAGTTGATAGTTCGTTGTAGAATAGTCTTAAGAGTTTTGTTTACAGCTTCCACCTGCCCATTAACCTGGGGGTAGTAGGGTGATGAATGTTCTTGCCGTAACCCAAGATTTGATGTTAATTCGGTCATCATCTTATTCTAAAAGTGACTGCCATGGTCAGTGACAATCTCCCTTGGGACGCTGAACCTTGCTATGATCTGGTTGAATAAAAAGAGAGTTGCAGTCTCTCCATCATCTTTAAACGTTGGCATAGCTTCGACCCACTTTGTGAAGTAGTCTACATCTACGATGATATAGCGATACCCCCTTGCTGAAGGGGGGTTGCAAGTAGTGTAATCAATCCCCCACTTGGTGAAGGGATCAACTGTGATGATAGGAAACATGGGAGCGGGATGTTCCCTCATCTTCCAAGAGAATATTTGGCAGGGATGGCACTTCTTGACCGATTCTATACAATCTTTGATAAGTGTCGTCCAGAAGTAACCTACTCGTAGAATCTTTTGGGTTGTTGCCAACCCAGAAAAATGACTGCCACAAGCTCCGGTATGGCAATCGTTAAGCATGAGAGCTGCCTCCTCATGAGTGAGACATCGACGTAGGATGCAGTCTACACCTCTCCGATACAACGTATCATCAAGTATGAGATAATTATTATCCTGATGGCGTATTCGTCGACGCTCATCATGAGAAGAAGAAGTGGGGAACTTCAAAGTATGGAGATAGATAAGTATATCTCTGTACCAAGGATCCAAAGATGTGACCAAAAACATATCTCCCTGGATAGGCGATTCTTCAGGCACAACGTCACCTGACTCAACCAGAAGTTCTGAAATAAGCTCTGCGAAGACTAGTGACTTTTTGGACTTTGTTGAAATGAAGTCTAAGTCAAACTCCTGGAGGATGACTATCCATCTACTAATTTTTCTGCTAATTACCCGTCGTGTCAACATGTATTGGAATGGATTCACGATAGCAATGATGGTGGTCTTGCAAAACAAAACATAATGACGAAACCGTTGAATAGCATGATATGCTGCCAACGCAAGTTTTTCGATATGAGAATAATTGAGTTCCAGTCCTACGAGCCCTCGACTCAAGTAATAGATGACATATTCTAAGAACAAGTCATCTTCCTGAACTAAAACCATGCCAATCGTTGACTATGCGACAGCCATATATAATAAGAAATATTTGTTATAGTTAGGTGGTCGTAGTAGAGGGGCAATTGTGAGGGCATGTTTTGATGTGTCGAAAGAGCATTGAGCGCCATCATCCTAGTAAAAGGGAACGTCTTTCTTCAGTAAATGCATAAATCCCTCAGTGATCTTGGCTTAGTTGGCGATGAAATGTCGTAAAAAGTTCGCCTTTCCTTGTAGACTCTGAAGTTGAAGGATTGTGCGTGGGGGGGGCAACTAGATTATTGCCTCCACCTTGAGAGGATTGACCATGATCCCTGTTGTTCATATGATGAAACCTAACAAACGTCCTGACGTTACGCAGAAGCTGCATTTGTTTGGATTCAAGCGAATCCGAAAGTAGCGACATCGTTCAAAGATTATTCTAAGGTGTGTGGGATGATCCATTCTCTTGCAAGATCGCGATGCTAAATCATCTAGATAGGTCTTGACTATATGCTTGAGATCATGAAAAGCAAAAGACATGGCCCACTGGAAGGTGGCTCCAGCATTTTTAATACCGAAAGGCATTTTACGATACGCGAATGTACCCCAAGGACAAATGAATGTCGTTTTGTGTTGGTCTTCGAGTTTGATTTGGATTTGATTATATCCCGAAAAACTGTCCATGAAAGAAAAGGCCTCGCAACCATCACATTCATCAATGATCTGGTCGATGAATGGTGTTGGAAAATTATCTTTGGGACATGCCTTGTTCAAATCACGGAAATCGGTACATACACGAATCATGCCTTGTTTTTTATTGACTGGCACAGGATTTGACACCCATTGGGTCAAATGGATAGGATAGATAAAAACTGCCTTTAGCAATTTCTCAACCTCATTCTTGATGGTTGTTTCTTTCTTAGGATTAACTGGATGAAGCTTCTATCGAACAGGCTTGGCATTAGGATACGTTGTGATCTCATGTTCAACTATTTTTGGATTGATACCTGGCATCTCCTCATAAGACTAGGCAAACACGTCGTGTAATTCTTTGAAAAGATTTGTGTAGATTTGAATCTCTTTGGGAGAGAAATCCGCTCCGACGAAGACATTCTCCACGATGCCAGGGTTTTGGGAGATATTGATCGGTACGGTTTCAACAATAGTTGTCATATTTCCCTCAGCATAAATTTCATGTGTAGCTAAGAGATTAATAAGGCACGATTGATCTCCCGTCATGGTCATGGTGAATTCTCCTGCTTCGATTTGGCTTAACTCTAGGAGAAAATATGATCTGTGATGAAGATCCTCCCAAGGTTTGTCTGGACTAGTCATTTCTTCGATTACTGCTTTGTCAGAAGGCAAGACTAAGTCTAACAAATTGGTGTTAGTGAGAGAACCCTAAGCCCAAATAGGCTCTAGAAGTGGATCGAACTCTTGTGGAGGAGTCGGATCAGGGTTAGCTGAAGCATGCTAGACTAAAGAGTACACTACTTCAGTGACAGACAAGGGCATGGACATGCTTGGGTGCCCTGTCTCATCCATTGTGGCTGATGGGGAAGGAAGTATCCACAGATCCCTGAAATAAGTCGAGCGGAACGACGAAACTTGAAAAATATCAACCTTATGGTGATTGGATATAAATTTGATATCGCTGTGAGGAGGTGGGTAATCGAAGGTACCCATCAAGGATGGGCACAAACCAAATCCTACGTTGACGACACCTGGTTGAAGATTATCAATCATTTCGACTGTGGATGCCCCCAAAGCTGGGTCAGGTCTGGAGAAAGACAATTGATCGATGGTCACTATCCGGCCCTCATGTGGAAACAACAAGACCTGTAAAACTGTAGCAACCACAGCTTGCATAACATAATTCCAACTCTGTCCTAACAAGAGGTTATAGTCGAGGGGAGCATCGACTACCTCTTCTTCGACACACATGGTCTTCCCTCCTAACTGCACGGGGAAAGAAGGAACAATGCCATGTGGTCGGAACGAATGACTATCAAAATAAGTGAGGAGAGTAGGTGATGGAGACAAAACGGGCTGGCCAATGGCCTTCCAACATGCCAATGACATAACACATGTCGAGGCACCCTCATCAACCATCGTGCGGAAGATATTCCGAGTAAAAATTTTCGTGGGATAAGCCACTACTATCTGAAATGCTACGTGGTAAGGCAGATGAGGTTTTAATTCGGTTTTATCCAACATGATGGTACCTAGATTACAAGTCTGGGTAGAGCCTAAAGCGGTTAACAAGGCTTTCCCTTGAGAAGGGCAGATTTGGAGGATCTCCAAAGCAGACATTGCACAAGGGGTTTGTGATAAATCCTCCACCACATAGTAGTTCTGGGTGGCCCTTGCATTTGGGTTATGAGAAGCTTTTTTAAATGCACCTTTTGGAATGTGTGTCATTGTTTCTCCCAACGTCTTCTCAATCTGTAGAGGAAGAGATGGGAGGTCAACTTCTTTACCCTTCTCAGAAGCACTTGGTTTACTATAGTCGTGCGCTCTAGTTGATATAAAAGCATCACCCCTAACCATATATATGTTCGTGGATGGGAGGTTGTTCGGAGGCGGACAGGGTTCTTGGCTGCCCCCTTCTGTGCTTGCAGAGGTTTGAGTTAGATTTTTCCCATGTTGAAATGGATTAGTCAACACCGCTTATTGTTGTTGTGTGACAAATTTTTGGGCTTCTGCAAGTCAAGGACATAGATGGGTCGGGTGGTCTTCCGCACACAAGTTACATGGATAACTCACCTTTCGTTTTTCAGTGTTGTCCCCGCCAGCATTATCGGTGGGTTTTTTATCCCCCTTACCCTTCTTTCATTGTTTTTTCTTCCCTTTAGGCTGCTGGGTGGCCTTTGGGTTAGTCGACTACACTATGTGTACCTCTGATGTTTTGGTAGGGGGAGCAGCCAAAGCAGTAGTTTGGCTGGTCGTTGTGTGTTGTATAGCTAATTGCTGCAACTGCTGCGTCAATTGATCAGCGGGATTTGTTTGTGCTGAACCAACAATACCATCGGCATGTGGTCCAGCTCTTTGTCTAGTTTTATCCAGTATTGAACATGGCGCATCTGGCAAGATGTTGTATAATAAACCAGACTGAGAATAGATGAGCTCAAACTGTTGAGCCCTCATAATGGCATCTTCTTCGGAGAAAACTCCTGACGTCGCAACGTCTTTGGATAACTACGGGACCAAAGACTTAAGGAACCACTCTAGCAGGAATGTTGGTGGGACTGGTACCTTGATTAAACTCTTCCGGCGTCTCCATTCTCGGATGTGATCAGAGATATGGTTCGCTATTGTCTATTTGAAATTGGTGAGCAGCTCTGTGCTAGTTTTGTATCTCATAGGTAACTGGAAATGGTTCAGGAAATCCATCGCCAGTTCACCAAAAGAAGAATATCTTGAGCGATCGAGCTCAATGTACCATTTCACGACACTCCCAATGAGAGCACGTTGAAACAATCGCAACTATATGGAGTCATCTTTCAATGAGTTGGATGAGCACCAAAGATGGAAGGTAGTCACATGATCTCCTGGATCTTCATTAGGCTTGGCTTCGAACTTTGGAATGTCTGAAGGCAACTTTGTCGGCATAGGAGGCCAAGGCGGATCATGACAAATAGGGTCATTCAACAACCTTGTCAAATCTAGCAAGTGTAAAGTCGCCAGGAAAGGTAGTTTGGGTTGTTGGTGATAACCTGGGAAAAAGGGGCCTGGAGTTTGACTGGCACCAGGTTGCCAAGAAAATTTTAGCTGCTAGCCCAGATTCTGGTAGAAACCATGGCCCTAGCCAGCATATGGATTTTACATATGTGGAGACATCATCGACTGATTTCCCAAATAGGACATAGATTGTTGGGCATGCATTATATTCGAAGGACTTTGGGAAGGATTACCCCATGTCGGTCCCATGGGGATAGGCATAGTAGTTTGTCCGAGGTTCCATTGATTGTGGAAATAATTACCCCAAATCGACATTCTGGACGAGGGGACATATCCTTTCCGTGAATTCCAAGGTCCTGCTAGGTTTGCCCCTTATGCAGGAATAATACCCTGCATAGGAGTAGATTGTTCAAAAATGGTGTTGCCCCCAGTCGGGAAAGCGGCTGATGAGAAGTTGTTGTTACCAAACGTTCCATTCAAAGAAAACGGTGTTGAACCTATTGACATACTATGCGAAGGTGGTCGTTGACTCCCCGCTCCAAATAAACTATTGTGTGTAGGTTGCCTGGCGGATGGCTGATGCAAGCCGCCGAGTGAAGGGGACGAAGGAGGGATATGACCTCCTCCATAAGGGAAAGCATTAAAAGGAGAAGGAGTGCCCCCCATGTGACCTTGCAGAGGAGCGCTAGAGCTCCCTGCCCCCAGACCTAAAGTCTGTAAAGTGGAGTAAGAAAGTATAAGACTTGTACCTGAACTAGGCATCCCATATGAGAATGGAGGGCCTATCACACTTGGTGTGAAAGGGGTTGTGGCTTCCGCCAAAGATGGGATCAGACCACTGTGCAAAGTAGTTGCGGTCAAGACCATGGTGGCTCGGACCAACGACGGTGGGTTAGGAGGTGAAAGCTCTTTTGTGGTGACAATCGTGGTGGGAATTGAGGAATTCCCATAAGTAGTAATCGCATTTGTTTCCATTGTTGTGTGAAACACTGTCTGGCGCTCGTAAAATTGAGTTGGTATGATGAAAGGTGCCAAGAAATCAGTGGTTGGGGTTTCAACCCGGCCAAGAGAGGTTTCTTCAAGGTCCAAAACGGTCGATTCCTCCGGGGGTTGGTTGGGCACAATGGCTTGTAACCCGGTCACTTCAAAAGACCCTTGTTGGTCTAGCTTTCACCTTAATGGTGGCAGGGGTGGCTCCAGTGTAACCGACGGTAGGACAAGAAGCCTTCGTGACTAGCCGAGCTCAGGATCCTCCACTGTGTGAGAATATCCAAGACACTCTAAGGTAGTCTAAACGTTCAAAAGTAACACACACTAAAAAATACCCTAGAAGATAAGACAGGCGAACACTAAATTAATTGGAAGAAAAGTTACAACAACCAACACTAGAGCAACTTACCAGTGCAAGTGCAACTCGAACACAGAAGCACCCTCCAGGTATACTTTGCAAAGTGTGGCCTGATGTCTATCCTAGGTACCGTGGTATACCCCCACAGTCACCTGTGTATGTCCCTAAACAATATTGGCAACTAGGTTGCCAGCGTGTGAACAGTCACCAGGTGGGTACGGTCGAAAGTCGGGTAGACCACAATGATCAGGGTATCGAGCCCGAAACCTGTCAAGGGTATCGAGAGAAAATGGTCCGAAAGATAACTGAGGACCTCGACTAGATTTGAGACCCACGAAGCCCTGTGGAAAATGCAAACGACGAAATCCCAAGACACGCCCTTTATATGTGTTCTCCACTACGATTGGTCCAGCTTTGGAGGGGTTATCTCCGCTACCTTTCCACACGTGACCTCGTATTTATCCCCTATGTTAGAGAGGCATCCCAAATAAATTTCATGACATTGGACTTAGACACTCCCTAACTCATACTCCGATGTTTGATTTTAAATGGCCTTGAAGAGTTTCCTCTCCAACCTAATCCAAGGCCCTAATCCTGAACTAGTTGGTGAACCCTACAAACATAAAAGTCTAGTAGATTTTAAATTTAGCGTTAATTTTATGGCTTTGTCTTACGTCAAGGGGTATGAAAGTGAAACTGATGTTGTGTAAAAGACGAAAGCAAAAATGAATAAAAAAGCTGGAAACAAAACTTTTACTTAATGCAAAATTTCAACAACTTTTCAAAATAAATATTTTTAATTTTCTAAGATTTTGGACAGCAAACTCAAAAGAAATTTCACTTGAATACAAGCTACTTATGATCTAAGTAAACTGAAAAAACTTATGAAATAAATGATTTTTCCCTGGCTAATAATGCAGAACCACATTCTTCAACCAAATAAGAAAATGGAAAGAGATTTTTTATTATTATTTAAATGCTTGATAAAGCAGAAAGGAAAAATACCAACAAGCAAAAACCAAGAAAAACAATTCTGGCCTAATCATAGATTGCAAAGAATTAGGTCAAAAATCACACACTAGCAATTTAAAAAAAATGTCTCTCACACTTGTCTAAAAACCTTAAAAAATTCTTTTATTTTTATGACATTTTTTTTTTTAAATGAGAAAAAGCAAGCTAAGGGTAAGATTAATCCTAAGCTACTAGCTGCTCAGACAAATATTCAAACACCTGAGAGGAATAATTCTTATCAAGGGAAAGGATGACTTCCTTACCCTCAACAAAAAGTATCATGTACTAGCACACGACTGTTAATCTAACAGTACACGTGCAAATGCATGCTAGATAGATACAGATGGCATGTACACGTGGGCTAACCTTGTATAGGCCACGTGTATATCTAAACTCTAAGAAAAATGAAAACAGACAGACCAAACCAGGAAGAGACCACTGATATTGATAATTAGGATACCTTGAAAGGCTTGGACACTCTTTTTAACAGAAAAACAAATAATGTAAGGAAAAATGATAAAGCAAAAACAATCTGAGATAGGACTGCAAACAACCAATACTCAGACAAAATTCTAGAAAACCCCCTGAGAATGTGTGATTCTGACAGGGAAGAGGATGACTGCCTCTGAAGTTCTCTGAACTCTACATGCTACTGCTACTTCTTCAGCTAGCGTTCACACGCTGGCTGTAAGAGAGTAGGGTGGAGTTACATGTCTGCAGACCTTATGCAGGCCACGTGTACTTCTGTGGGTCCCGAAAAACATAGTCAAGCAAATCAGAGAAAGCTGGTATGAAAAACCAGACTCTCTGCTAGCTC
>JZKD02S1672947.1:1224329-1237455 GCA_000966675.3 Picea glauca | reverse complement strand
CTATTAATTTTTGAAAGGATTAGGTACACACTACTTAATCTTGGAATATAAACATAAAAACATATCACCTCAATTGACCCATATTATGTGGGGACTAACTTTTCTCACTCTCATTGATCAAAATACATTACAATGGTAAGAAAACATTATCTTTGAATTTTAAATATAAAAAAGTAGATCATCTTAGACTTTTAAACCTGTGGCACAAATTAAATTTGAAGGTTAAGGTTATATTTCATTTTGGAAGGTTATTATATATTCAACGATTCTATGTTAACAATCTAAAATATAGTATGATTTCCATTTGAAAAGGAAAAAGGAAAATCCATGATAGTGGACATCCTTATCTTACTTGTGATATCCCTTTTAAGGAATAGTGGGTATCCTTCTCTTGAATGTGTTATCCCTTTTAAATAATTGACCATTTACACTTCCACACCATAAGTATGTCTAAGTTCTATTAACTTTTAAAAGGATTAGGTACACACTACTTAATCTTCGAATATAAGCATAAAAACATATAACCTCAACTGTCTCACACTAAGTGGGCACTAACTTCTCTCACTCTCATTAATCAACATGTATTACAATTGTAAGAAAATGTTATCTTTGAATTTTGAATATAAAAAATAGATAATCTTAGACTTTTAAACCTATGGTATGAATCAAATTTAAAGGATAAGGTTATATTTCATTTTGAAAGGTTATTATATATTCAAAACTTGATTAATTCATAGTCGTTGGATTAAGCTAGTGGAAGGATAGCGTAAGCGGAGGTGTTAACCGATGATAAGTGGTCATCGTCACTTTATGACCACTTCGACAGGTATAACTCCGGGGGAGTTGAGAAACTTGAGAGTTGTAATATACCAGAGTCCTAGAGTGTCGAAGTCCTGAAATAAATAAGGATTGTTCATCTCAACACCTGATTAAGCTGTGATCGTTGATTTCATTGAAGCCTCCAGATGGGTCGGGATCGTCTAGTCTACGGGAGATTAAATCTCAACCATCTGACCTACTAGTGGAGATAATATAAGTACTTCAGCGAAGTATACTTCGAGAAGTATTACTTCGAAAGAATGCAAGAATGTCGAAGTCTGGAGGACCTAGTTCCAGCACCGGTCTCATGATAAGGTAAAGGGGTTGATCAAAGGCCCAAATAGCCACCCAATGAAAAGGACGATCCGATGGTTTTGTTTTAATAAACCGTTGAGACCAATGGTCCGTGCATCTCAACGTGGTGGCATGTTAGCATCTTTTCCACCATGCGCATTGATTCTGGGATGACACGTCACCAAATCAACTGATGGTCTAGATCTAAAGTGCGTAACCTCTAGAAAATTAACGATTGAGCAATTTCAATTTGTCTTATGGATCTCCGTTGTTGGATCTTATCTTGATCTCAATCAATGGTGCAATCCACTATTGATCATCGCTAAGAGTGGATAAGCCCATGGTTTCAAGCCCACGGTCATAAGGAAAGTGGATTGAAGGAAGCTTCTGTGCATAATTCAAATTATGTACCAGTTTAAAGAGCCTATGGAATAATTTGACAAAGTTGGCACACAACCATTCCATTACTGCTACAACATCTTGTTTGCACAAAAAGGGTGAAAGTGGCTTTTTTCAGGAAGCCATAACTTTCAACTCATAGATCGGATTGGGGAATGGGAATAGTCATTAAAAATATAACTCAGAGGAGAATAACATTGAATTGTTATAAATTGGATAATGTGTATATATTTATTCATAAATTGAGCAAAAAAAGGACATGTAGTATTGTTTGGATTTTTTTATTATATTATGCATAATTCTGACAAAATGGTTGCTTGCACATTTTGAAGAATTAGGGAGTATAACCATATCAGTTCAAGATAAGAATGCATATTCAAGAAATGGGGGAAGGAGAGGGAGCCTTCAGTCATGATAAAGAAGCCAAAGGTCAAAATATCAGTGTTGGTAATGCAGAGATAGAATCAAATGGGCACAAAAGAAGAGGGGAACAAGAAATCTTAATAGAGATTGTGAGAAGCCTGAAAATAAAAGTGCAAAGTTACAAAGAAGATAATGAGAGGTTGATGAGAGAAAACAACCAGATAAATGCTCAAGTAATGAAAATCCTAAATTAGTTGCATAGACAAGCAAGGGATGGATCATACTGAAGGCAGGAGGAAGAAGAAAGATGTCATGAAATAAGAGGTAACTAAAAAAGAGTTTCTCATTCAAGAAGTGCCAACAGAACTCATAGAAATTACTCACCTCCTTACTCAACAAGGAAATTTTATGCATCTGAAGACTCCATAAGCAGTCCAGAAGTGTCTCATGTTAGGCACCAAAGAAGAAGGGATGAATTGGATAGTTTGCAAGGAGARTTGAGGAAGCTTAAGCCACCATCCTTKGATGGTGAAAGAGAAAGGGAAKATGATGTTGAAGCATGKCTTCTTGGACTCAAGAGKTATTTTCAATTGGATAACTACTCCTCAAACCTAGAAGCAAGAATCGCCACATACCATCTACATGGGAAAGTTGCTATGTGGTGGGATCAATTGAAGAAAGTTGAGCACATTAATGAGAGTAGGATCACTTGGAAGTAGTTCAAGAAATATTTTTAGAAGGAGTACCTTTCAGAGCACTTCTATGAAAAGAAGATGAAAGAGTTCTTTGAGCTAATGTTGGGAAGCATGACCATGACAGAATATGAGAAGAGGTTCTTGGGATTGTTAAAGTATGTAGGATTTATCAAAGATGAAAAAGTGAAGATACAAAGGTTTTTAAGTGGACTTCCATCCTTTTATAAAGAGAAGATTCAATATGATGAGCCCAGGACATTGACTGAGACCATCATGAATGATAAGTACTTGTATGAGCAAGGAAAGGGTAGAGAATCCATGCAGAAATCTTGGAAGGATAGGAAGAAGGCGAAATATGATTAGAGGAGGAAGGGGTTCAAACCTCCTTTGAATATAAACAACCCTAATAAAAATCAATGAGATCAGTCTGCTAAGGATGAATTCAAGAAAGAGGATTCCTCGGGGAAAAGAGGAAGACCACCAATATAATGTTTGGGGTGCGAGGAAAATCACCTATACAAGGATTTCCCTCATAGAGGAGATAAAGTGAATACCATGCACAACATCTAAGAGACTACAACAGTGGAGGACATGGGAAAGATATATGAAGCCTTAGAAGATCAACAAGTAGAGTATCAATCAAATATGATCAAAGTGAAAGGTAAGATAATTAATCAACATGTTGCTATTTTAATTGATTCATGAGCAAGTCATTGTTACATTGATCCTAAAATAGTGGATACATTACATTTGGATAAAAGTAAGCTAGGGAAGTCAAGTTTGGTTCAGCTAGCCATGGGAACCAAAATAAGGATCAATGAGGCTGTCAGAAGTTGTCCAATAAATCTTAATGGAGTAAATACAGTTGTTTATATGAATACCATCCCATTAGGATCTTATGACATCCTAATTGGAATGGATTGTTTGGACCAACACCATGTTGTCCTAGATTGTCATAACAAGACCTTTACATGTCTTGATGAAGAAGGAAAATAGAGCACTGTGAAAGGAATTTCAAGACCCATTTCTATAAGGGATGTTTTAGCCTTACAACTGAAGAAATGTTTCAGGAAAGGATGTCAATTGTATGGAGCTCATGTGGAAGAGACAAAAAATACAAAAGGGCCAATTCTTGAAGATTTTCTAGCATTGCAAGAGTTTGAAGATGTATTCCAAGAAATACTAGGATTTCCACCAAAGAGGAAGATAGATTTCTCTAGTGATTTAGTACCAAGAGCTGCCCCAATATCAAAAACACCTTACAAAATGAGTACACCTGAATTGAAAGAATTACAAATGCAGTTGGAAGAGTTGTTGAAGAAAGGGTACATATTGTTAGCGATATTTCTGGTAATGGGGTAAAATGCGAAAGAACGGGTAAAAAACCCACTTGTCCTAATTTCCGGACGCAAAATGTGCCCGTGGTAAGCAGCAAATGGATCTAGACGGCAGGCATCCACACGCCCAGTTCAACGACATACATGGGATTCTGGACCCCCCCCTCCTTTCTACCTTTAAGCGGAGGGGGTGGGGGTCCGAAATCGAGGGTGCATCTCTTTGACAGCTAATATCATAGCACCCAGACCAATGACGCTCAGGCGATCCCATCTTTCTCAGCTGCGTGGTTTTAAATCAACGTGGGGCCCCTTTCCTTGTCGTATCATCTTGCCATCTGTCCTCCACCTGATCGTGCGATGAGGATCGCTCCCTCTAGCCCCTTCCTCATCCTCTGCCATCTGTCCATCTCCCCACTTCTGATCTGTGTGGTCCCATTCCCATATTGTCATCCATTCATCACCTTCCATGTGTCCCATGTCAACTTCCCACTCAAATTCGCCCATCATATCTAAATCTCCTGCCCCCTTCATTTATTTCCTTCCGCCATGTGTCTTCTCCTATAACCTCCCTCACACCTCATCACCTCTCATTTCCACCCTCGTAGTCTCGGCACCAACAATCCCATTACATTCCCCCCAGCCTTCACGATGGCCTCCACGTCTATTCATCCGGACGTTCGAGCTAATTCAGGTGGCAGCGCAGGAGGCCTTCCACGTCCCAAAAGTGTTGAGTTGGTCGGGTCGTCCTCAATCCCCATGAAGCAGTTATTAAGGTAGTTGGTGGTGGTTAGACATCAGCTCCGCCATAATGGGAAAGTACAGAGACAAATTAAAGGCACGTCGATTCACGCATGGAACTGTCAGAGAGTCCGATTGCGTCCGCCGAAACTGCACGATTATTCAAAGATTGCAGCTGCAGATTGTCAGAAGCCATGCAGACCCAATGTGTTTAATGCAACGTCTCGATTTTGTTGTTGTTGTTTTTTTGAGTATATGAAGGCGTTTTCACCATTTTTGTATCTATCGATGGTTGAGCAGAGCTCCCGGTTGTAAATCTTTAATGAAGCACTGATGCTCTGGTTATGTATGAACTCTTGAGACTTCTTGCCTGATGAATGCCAATTTCTTTTACATCTTTGTTACACTGTGTTCGAACCGCTTGGAATTGGAGGATCCAGTCGAGCTATAGCTGTTATAGGATGATGTTGGATAGGATCACTGTAGCAGTTATGATGTTTCTAGTCAGTTCTCATGATTTTCTTAATGCTGAGTGACTTGGAATTGGAGGATCCAGTCAAGTCCCCTTCAGTTTCTTGAGACCCTCAACCAAGAAGATCTTGCATTCGGAGTCTTTCTTCTGCAAACTGTTGTAAGCCTGTTGCCCAAAGCCGTTTGTTCACCTTTCTTACCAAGTCTTCCACCTATTCATCTTTTAATCAACCCACTGGCTGAAGTTAGGATTCCAAACCTCCTTTGTTCTTTACGTACCAGACCCAGTCCTTGAGTTAGAGTAATATCTCCTCGAGTCTTTATCTCCATTTGATCATCCTTTTATAAACAAACCGTGACATTAAACTGATGGGTGTCGGGCTCTGCTCCTACAAGCAATCCAAGAGTGACTTCCGACGCTAACATTTCTGGCACCGTTGTTGGGGACGAAGTTGAATATTTTCCCCAGGATTGAACGACAACGATCAACTGATTCTGAAGGTGCATCATATATCAGAACTTGAAGATTGCTACCGTGCACCTGGCGACTCCATTGTGACGACTCCGCTGGGGAGAGCCTGCTCTATCAACTGTGGCTTTCAGAGGTAGACACACGCGGTCTCATCCACACTTGCCTTTAGCTACGCCGGAAGCTGACTCAGAAGCAGTGCGCAGAAAGGGAAAGAGCTCTACAGAAGAAGTTCCCATCGCTGAAAAAGGTAATCCTCCCTCTCCTTCTGTAAGGATTCCTTTTTCTCGTCCTCAGTTTTTTAATAGACCTCTTTCAGAGGTTTCCCGGTCTTTAAATTTTGGGAGTGTTTCTGCTGAGTTTTCTCCTCCTTACCTGGGATTGGAGGGATAAATTCTTGTCACTCCCCTCTCCTCTGAAGCTGTTCCTTGGCATAGACCCGAGACTACCAGAGATTTCCCCACTCCTGCACAAAGAGGAGCACCTGCTGACTCGAGTTCGTTAGCCTTCTCCCTGAATCCTCTCTTGTTTCCCACTCCACTTCGGGACTCATTCCCAGTAGCTCCTTCGCGGACTCCTTCTCCTCTGAGCTCTCCTCCACCTAATATTCCTATGGCTGGTGCTAATCCCCCTCCAAATAGAATGGACGCCATAGTTGTTTCCCGATATTCTCCCTTAGTCCTACCCCAACCTATGCATCCTCTCCCTGCTGGAGACTATTTGAAGTACATGCCCAAATTCACTAGGGAAGGGGACATAACTACAGAAGAGCACTTGGTTGCTTTCTACAGTTATGCAGACAACCTAAATATTGAAAATGAAGATGTCTGGATGAGAGTCTTTGTCCAGAGCCTGGATGGTGAAGTGAGGAAATGGTTCAGGGAACTGGCCCTCGGATCTATTGCTGGAATTGAAGCCCTAGATAGTGTTTTCCCAAGGCAGTGGGGAGATAGGAAGGATTTCATGTATTACATGACAGAGTTTGGGTCTCTGAAGAAAATGGAAGGAGAATCTGTCTCTGACTTCTCCAAAATATTTAATAAGATGTATAATAAGATTCCTGCAGAGATAAAGCCCTCATAAGCCTCTGCCCAAATTTCCTATGCTGGTGCATTTGACCCTGATTTCTGCCTGCTATTGAGAGAAAGAAGAGCCACCTCCTTGGCTCAAATGCAGGACACAACTGTTGAAGTGGAATCCAATGTATTAGCAGCTGATAGACTGAGGAACAAGGCTGATGCAGACAGAAGAAAGGGAAAATCTAAAGCCTTGACTTCTGGATTGTCGGTACCCCACCCTCAAGCGGATGAACTGACCAAGATGATGAAGTTTCTGTCTGAAGAGATGGAAAGACTGAAGGTGGAAAGGAGGCAAGTGTACAAGAGCCCTTAGAGCACCGAAAACAAAGGAGGTTTCAGAAGGCCAAATAATATTGCTCCCCCGGCTATGCATAGAGAGAGGGGAAGAGACAAAGAAGACCAAAGAATTCAGGCCCCTTTTCAGAACAATTTGGTGGCTGATGAGGAACAAAGAGAAACAGATGAGCTTGATCCCGAAATCCACTGCTTAGAAGACACTCCTCCTTTTCCTCATCTCACTCAAACAGCTTACGAAGAGTCTCTCATGGATAGTCAGTTGAATGAATTAAGTAAGGGAGACAAGGTTAGCGGGGGCTGAGGCAGGTACAACCTGAGGTCCGACCAAAAGACAGCAGCACTTGATGTTCTCGAGTAGTCTACTAGGACAGAGAAACCTGCTAATCAAGTAGCAGATGCTCACAGAGGTAAGAAATTCCAACCCCCCTCTCCTATTATTCAGAATCATGTTCTTGAAATAAGAGAAATTCCAATGGACTTGGCTCCTTCAATGGACTTGGCTCTTTGGGATTAGTTTGCCAATTGCTCTTTACAAGCTGCTGCTCAACTCCAATGGATTTACAGACTGTACCATTGGATTCATAATACATAAAAACCCCAAAAATGACTGTTAAAACTCTGCAAATGGACAATGGCTCATCCAACAATGACCTCTTCTACATGTGACCTCCAAGCTTCCCTGAGATTCAATGGAGAAAAAATACCTGTAGAAGTCCTCCAATGGATCTGAAACCTATCCCAATGTGTTCAGAGCATAAGAATCAGTCAGAAATGACTATTCAATCTCAGAAAATGGATATGTGCTCATCAGAGCAATGCCTCCAACAATGAGGGCTTCAATGGTCCCTAGAGCTTCCTCAAGCTTCAATGGTTAAAAACCTACATTAGAAGTCTACAAATGCCTATGAAAACATCACCAATGGACTCAGAATGTCCAAAAACCCCTAGCTGGGCTTTTACAACACCTGATTTGGTCAAAAACTGAAGAAGTTATGCATTCTGCCATTTTTCTCCTTCAGGCTTGCTGTCTCCTGTTCGCCATTTCGCACCTGTGGAAAGTGAACCTGGCTCCAGAGCGTTTTCGGTGCCTAAACTCAGCACACCCACGCGCGTCCTGCAAAACACGCCAATTTGTCGAACGGTTAACGGAATCAAAGCCCCCAAGCTCGGAGGTGTTGGGTGCATGGGGGACCATATGGCCACGTTCCCCGCGCATAAAGGGCTCCGCTACAAAGTTGAACCAGGACTCGACATGTGTCCAGGCGTGTGGGTGTTCACCGTTTGAATCAAAAATTAAAACCGCGCGCGAAAATCAATTCGTGGTCGTATGTAGCATTTTAATATAACCGGGGGCTAAATTGAAATATACCCCGCGCGAACGGTCATATGTAATAAACCATGGAACCACTTCAATAAAATATATTCCCGCGCGCATAATACATATGCAATGGTCCTATTTGGCCACCACCGAAACCGCGGGTCAAATGTTAAACAACACCGCGCATATATAAAATTGTAATGGTCACATGTAATTGCAATGGAACCGGGTTCCAATAAACCACAAACTCCCGCGCGCTATAATACATTGGTCACATGTGGACCGATAGAACCTCGGGCTATAAGCAAAGAACCCCCGTGCGCGCCATTTGAAATGGGGTATGGTCATATGACATTTCACATGGAACCGGGGTCGGGGCTAAGCCCTGGCCCGACCCCCCACCGTGAATAACCATTAACCAATTCATATACAAAATTTGCCATATAGTTATTAAAACTAAATGCGTGGCGCGTTGGTTATGTTGACATTTATAAAATCTTTGAAATGGGGAGAGGTCCGAGGGTCAAACCCCGCGGCCTCATATAATTTTAATGAACCAAATAGTCAACCCCGGGGTGCCACGTGGCAGCCCTTGATTGGGCCACGTGGCACCCTACAATTCGCCCAAAATGCCACGTGTCCAAATATAATTCGCCCACTTGTCAACCACTGAACCTGCCACATCATCAAGTGTCACGTCAGCTGTATGGCCGCCATGTCAGCTGTACGGCCTGTGCCACGTCAGCTGTACGGCCTGCCCAGTCAGCAACCTTTTTTTTCCTGTTTGGCGATTCGAACAGATCGCGATAACTTCTCCATACGGACTCCGTTTGCGAAAATAAATATACCGCCGGAATCAGGAGAACGAGATGGACTCAATGGCACCATTTTTGTCGCATTCCGAGCACTTTGAAAATTGAGCAAATTTTAGACCCCTGGTCCAGATTCTGATCATCTGGCAAGATGTTGTATAATAAACCAGACTGAGAATAGATGAGCTCAAACTGTTGAGCCCTCATAATGGCCTCTTCTTCGTAGAAAACTCCTGACATCGAAACGTCTTTGGATAACTGTGGGACCAAAGACTTAAGGAACCACTCTAGCAGGAATGTTGGTGGGACTGGTACCTTGATTAAACTCTTCTGGCGTCTCCATTCTCGGATGTGATCAGAGATATGGTTCATTGTTGTCTGTTTGAAATTGGCGAGCAGCTCTGTGCTAGTGTTGTATCTCACAGGTAACTGGAAATGGTTCAGGAAATCCATCGCCAGTTCACCAAAAGAAGAATATCTTGAGCGATCAAGCTCAATGTACCATTTCACGACACTCCCAATGAGAGCACGTTGAAACAGTCGCAACTGTACGGAGTCATCTTTCAATGAGTTAGATGAGAACCAAAGATGGAAGGTAGTCACATGATCTCCTGGATCTTCGTTAGGCTTGGCTTCGAACTTTGGAATGTCTGAAGGCAACTTTGTCGGCATAGGAGGCCAAGGCGGATCATGACAAATAGGGTCATTCAACAACCTTGTCAAATCTAGCAAGTGTAAAGTCCCCAGGAAAGGTAGTTTGGGTTGTTGGTGATAACCTGGGAAAAAGGGGCCTGGAGTTTGACTGGCACCAGGTTGCTAGGAAAAGTTTAGCTGCTGGCCCAGATTCTGGTAGAAACCATGGCCCTAGCCAGCATATGGATTTTGCATATGTGGAGACATCATCGACTGATTTCCCAAATAGGACATAGATTGTTGGGCATGCATTATATTCGAAGGACTTTGGGAAGGATTACCCCATGTCGTTTCCATGGGGATAGGCATAGTAGTTTGTCCGAGGTTCCATTGATTGTGGAAATAATTACCCCAGATCGACATTCCGGACGAGGGGACATATCCTTGCCCTGAATTCCAAGGTCCTGCTAGGTTTGCCCCTTATGCAGGAATAATACCCTGCATAGGAGTAGATTGTTCAAAAATGGTGTTTCCCCCAGTCGGGAAAGCGGCTGACGAGAAGTTGTTGTTACCAAACATTCCATTCAAAGAAAACGGTGTTGAATCTATTGACATACTATGCGAAGGTGGTCCTTGACTCCCCGCTCCAAATAAACTATTATGTGTAGGTTGCCTGGCGGATGGCTGATGCAAGTCGTCGAGTGAAGGGGACGAAGGAGGGATATGACCTCCTCCATAAGGGAAAGCATTAAAAGGAGCAGGAGTGCCCCCCATGTGAACTTGCAGAGGAGCGCTAGAGCTCCCTGCCCCCAGACCTAAAGTCTGTAAAGTGGAGTAAGAAAGTACAGGACTTGTACCCGAACTAGGCATCCCATATGAGAATGGAGGGCCTGTCGCACTTGGTGTGAAAGGGGTTGTGGCTTCCGCCAAAGACGGGATCGGACCACTGTGAAAAGTAGTTGCGGTCAAGACCATGGTGGCTCGGACCGACGACGGTGGGTTAGAAGGTGAAAGCTCTTTTGTGGTGACAACCGTGGTGGGAATTGAGGAATTCCCATAAGTAGTAATCGCATTTGTTTCCATTGTTGTGTGCAACACTGTCTGGCGCTCGTAAAATTGAGTTGGTATGAAGAAAGGTGCCAAGAAATCAGTGGTTGGGGTTTCAACCCGGCTAAGAGCAGTTGCTTCAAGGTCCAAAACGGTCGATTCCTCCGGGGGTTGGTTGGGCACAATGGCTTGTAACCCGGTCACTTCAAAAGACCCTTGTTGGTCTAGCTTTCGCCTTAATGGTGGTAGGGGTGGCTCCAGTGTAACCGACGGCAGGACAAGAAGCCTTCGTGACTAGCAGAGCTCAGGATCCTCCACTGTGTGAGAATATCCAAGACACTCTAAGGTAGTCTAAATGTTCAAAAGTAACACACACTAAAAAAGACCCTAGAAGATAAGACATGCAAACACTAAATTAATTGGAAGAACAGTTACAACAACCAACACTAGAGCAACTTACCGGTGCAAGTGCAACTCGAACACAGAAGCACCCTCCAGGTATACTTTGCAAAGTGTGGCCCGATGTCTGTCCTAGGTACCGTGGTATACCCCCACAGTCACCTGTGTATGTCCCTAAACAATATTGGCAACTAGGTTGCCAGCGTGCGAACAGTCACCAGGTGGGTACGGTCGAAAGTCGGGTAGACCACAATGATCAGGGTATCGAGCCCGAAACCTGTCAAGGGTATCGAGAGAAAATGGTCCGAAAGACAACTGAGGACCTCGAATAGATTCGAGACCCACGAAGCCCCGTGGAAAATGCAAACGACGAAATCCCAAGACACGCCCTTTATATGTGTTCTCCACTACGATTGGTCCAGCTTTGGAGGGGTTATCTCCGCTACCTTTCCGCACACGACCTCGTATTTATCCCCTATGTTAGAGGGGCATCCCAGATAAATTTCATGACACTGGACTTAGACACTCCCTAACTCATACTCCAATGTTTGATTTTAAATGGCCTTGAAGAGTTTCCTCTCCAACCTAATCCAAGGCCCTAATCCTGAACTAGTTGGTGAACCCTACAAACATAAAAGTCTAGTAAATTTTAAATTTAGCGTTAATTTTATGGCTTTGTCTTACGTCAAGGGGTATGAAAGTGAAACTGATGTTGTGTAAAAGACGAAAGCAAAAATGAATAAAAAAGATGGAAACAAAACTTTTACTTAATGCAAAATTTCAACAACTTTTCAAAATAAATATTTTTAATTTTCTAAGATTTTGGACAGCAAACTCAAAAGAAATTTCACTTGAATACAAGCTACTTATGATCTAAGTAAATTGAAAAAACTTATGAAATAAATGATTTTTCCCTGGCTAATAATGCAGAACCACATTCTTCAACCAAATAAGAAAATGGAAAGAGATTTTTTTATTTTATTTAAATGCTTGATAAAGCAGAAAGGAAAAATACCAACAAGCAAAAACCAAGAAAAACAATTCTGGCCTAATCGTAGATTGCAAAGAATTAGGTCAAAAATCACACACTAGCAATTTAAAAAAAAATGTCTCTCACACTTGTCTAAAAACCTTAAGAAATTCTTTTATTTTTATGACAATTTTTTTTTTAAATGAGAAAAAGCAAGCTAAGGGTAAGATTAATCCTAAGCTACTGGCTGCTCAGACAGATATTCAAACACCTGAGAGGAATAATTCTTATCAAGGGAAAGGATGACTGCCTTACCCTCAACAAAAAGTATCCTGTACTAGCACACGACTGTTAATCTAACAGTACATGTGCAAATGCATGCTAGATAGATACAGATGGCATGTACACGTGGGCTAACCTTGTATAGGCCATGTGTATATCTAAACTCTGAGAAAAATGAAAACAGACCGACCAAACCAGGAAGAGACCACTGATATTGATAATTAGGATACCTTGAAAGGCTTGGACACTCTTTTTAACAGAAAAACAAATAATGTAAGGAAAAATGATAAAGCAAAAACAATCTGAGATAGGACTGCAAACAACCAAGACTCAGACAGAATTCTAGAAAACCCCCTGAGAATGTGTGATTTTGACAGGGAAGAGGATGACTGCCTCTGAAGTTCTCTGAACTCTACACGCTACTGCTACTTCTTCAGCTAGCGTTCACACGCTGGCTGTAAGAGAGTAGGGTGGGGGTACACATCTGCAGACCTTATGCAGGCCGCGTGTACTTCTGTAGGTCCCAAAAAACATAGTCAAGAAAATCAGAGAAAGCTGGTATGAAAAACCAGACTCTCTGCTAGCTCAAACCTTACATAAACTAAAAGAAAAAACAGGCAAGAAAAACTAGTCTTTAAAACTACCCAAAAACTAAATAAAATTCCAGGAACCCTAGAGAGTCTCCCCAGTATGGTCGCCAATTC
>JZKD02S1672947.1:1134212-1176850 GCA_000966675.3 Picea glauca | reverse complement strand
TATACTACTTCCTTGGGGGTGCAAACCCTCTTACGCCCTAAGGCAAGTAAAGCTAACTAGGAAGTGTTAGGAGGGTGTAAGCCCTTTTACTTCTCCTAGCTCTACATTAAGAAACAAATTATTTCCAAGACAAATATTGATGGGCTTAGTGGGGTTTTATGCACTTACACTCCCCAATAAATTCAACTAGTTAACCTTGCAACCAAGAAAAAGAGACCATAAAGAGATAAAACCCTTCACCTAGAGAAAGAATTAACAAGAGAAACTTCTACTTTACCAAGAGTTATCCACCAACCTGTAAGAGAAATACTCCACAAGAGGTAGCACACCACTTCCTTCCACCAATAGAAAAGAAAAACCATAACAAGTGAAAAGGAGAGAGAAAATTCCTAAGAATAGCGAAAATTTCAGCCAAGTACTTCTCACAATGGGAGAGTTATCTTATGAAATGAGATTCAATTGATCTATATTTATACAAAATGTCTAAAACATAGTTTGTCCACATAAGTTAGGGTAAAACATAAGACAAGGGGTCAAAAACGCTTATATTACCCCTTAAAAAGAAAATATTATTTAATTCACACTTTTTGAACATGAGAGAAACCCTAAAACATGACGTCGCCTCTCTAGGTAGACGTTTTGACATTTTTCCAAGTCGTTGGAGAAGAAGGTGGAGGTTGTTAGGGATTCTAGAGAATCCTTTTCATGTTCCATGGTATATTTTGTCAAACCATCCCTCCTCCAGTCAAATCATGCCAAGTGTCAAAGAGCAACAACTCCATCACCCCAAACCCTATCCCCAGGTGATATCAATCCTAAAGAGTGATGTTTTTCCCCTCCTAGGCAATTCGTTTGGCATGTAAGGGCTAGGAAAGGTCCTTCAAGGTGTCCTTTAAGCATCCAAAGGCAATTCATGATGAGTTGGCATGTGGGCCCTTGGAATCCAACATGTGGGCTTCAAGCCCCATGGAAGCCCAGGCTAGGCTTGTTCCTCCAAAATTGTCCACTAGCGGGGTCCTGCAAAGACAAATGGATATGCCCTCCAAGGATCTCAAGTCAAAGCATCATGATGAGTAAATCAAATCAATAAAAGATCCATTTAAGCATGTACATCCAAACTACCTCATCAAAAAAATTAATGCTCAAAGACCCTATGCAATTTACCAAGTTTGAGTATGGGAGGGTTGACAAAACAACCTATTGGGTGAATCGTCATTTAAGTTTAGGGGTGTTTCCTGAGGGCACCTCCTTCTAAGTCATGTGGATGATGTGTTCTGGATGAGGGGGAATACTTTTGGGCATGGGGTTTCATGACATACAAGGGGTTGTAGTGTCTCACTTATGGGTTCCTTTTTAGAGGGTGTGTTGCACCTGTTAGAAATAAAGGGATGCACTTCTTTTTCCATAGACAATATAGCAATATTATCACCCAACCATAGGCACAAAGGCCACCCTCAAGCACCTTAACCTTAACAGATAGAATAATTTTGGTAGTAGACCAATATCCAACCAAGGGTAGCGCACCTTTCTCCAAGGGTAGCGCACCAAGAAAGAACAACCAAAAACCAATCAGAAAGTCCAAACCATAACCAAGAGACCAAGTCCAACCAAAATCCAAAATCCCAGTTGCAGCTGCACTCCATCTCCAAACTTGCGCACTACTAGTCTTATGCAGTTGTGAGAGTGTGAATGACAAATGAGCTCTAGCACCCTATTATTTATAGTGCTCTTTTTCATTTTTCTAGGCCGACTTATTCTTTTATAGGTTAACACTTAAATATTAATTTTCTTATTGAACTGACATGTCTTCTAGGGTTTCTACACATCTATTTAGGGTTTCTCTTACTTCCCAAAGTATTCTAGTCTAGTCAAAGGTTACACGTAGAGGTTAATACCTCTCGTAGCTACTATAATATTAACACTCCCTCCTACCTAGGGAGGTATTAAAGGCAATGGTATTGAGAAAAAATAGACCATTCAACCGAGGCTATCTCATGATCATGTATATCAACTCATGAGAAACATCATCACTAATAGTATAATATGATAGCATCAATTGCATCATCTCTCGAAGCCATACTTCATCTGAGTAATTGGGCATGATGTTGAATAAGTCACTCACTCCATGGAGTGATAAAGAACCATTCTTCTAATCAAGACATATGTCCTAGAAGAATAATTGTTCCAATAGATGCTGGAAGCCACGCCATGGACTACATGGACTATTATTCTAATTCGGACATACGTCCTAGAAGAATGATTGTCCTGGACCATTTTTTCTCCGACCACTACTTTGAACTCAATGAAAATGTTTGCCATGTACCAATCTCTCCACTCTGGTCACTACTATGAACTAAGGGAGACTGACCATTCTTCTAATCTGGACATACATCCTAGAAGAATAGTTGTCCATCGTACATCAACAATTTGTCAACCTGGACCATTCTCCACAGGGAGAATGTTTGTCCACTAGAAATCTTTCCTTCCTAGACCATTCTCCTCCTGGAGAATGTATTTCCACCAGCACACTGACTATCCATCTAGCTGGAAATCAACTCCAACACTAGTGGTAGTCTCTATGGCACTCAGATAGTAGCATGTCGATGCAATAAGGCCATCCAATAGAACAAAACTGTGTCTATCTGTTAGCACTTGGTAAATTTCCTAGAGGTTGAAACAGAAGAAATATACAAAGGTAACTTTATCCAACCGCTTTTAAAGCTGGGAATCTAGCCCTTCCAGCTTCAGAGAGGGATCTCTCTATATGATTTAGCTTTGTTTATAATTTTAGATATTAGGCTAGGTAAAGAAATCTGTTGGTTTTGTTGTCAAGTGTTTTTGAATTGGTTGAGACAGTCTACACCTCCATTGGGCTATGGGGTCTGTGTTATAATAAACATGAGATACAAACCATAAACGTAAAGGGATACTCCCACAGGGAGAGATAATATACTCACTGTATCTTTAATAGCTTAAATGATGGACAGAAGAAAAGATGAGAAAGATACATTCAACTAAGAAGCAGTTAAGAATTTCTTAATTGAAAACGTCAGAAGATGAACATTAAAATCTTTTAAAGTCGGAAACAAGGTATCCAAGATAAATCCTGCAACATACGTTACTTATTAAAGATTAGTTTCAGAAAACAATATGATCACAAAGCAAGAAAACATTAAACGCAGAGAATAAACATACCAGTGAATACACGCAAGAATCCTGTAAAAGTGCCTCCTTTTATTAATGGCAGATCTCTTCAAAATTGTTACAGTCTGATAGCGTCAGGGTGTAAAGATCAACAACCCTCAATACTTCAAAAGGTGAAGTATTTATAATTCAAATTAAAAATGTTCCTGTCATAACTGATCAGGACATGCTCATTCTATTTTTAGTCTAACTAATTTAACTAATCAAAACTGCTTGATGACTTGGTACAACTGCATGCGTAATTTCTAGGGTAGGCCGTTGGCGAGGTTCCTGCACAACCTCTTCTGACTGGAAAGGTGATTGGACCTGGACAACTCATCCTCTAATCGAGCAAATTGCAGAGTTCCTCCCATCTGAGGTGACTAGGCACAGTGACTTTGAGCAATCTCTAATACACTTCATCCATTTCAATATATTTGGCGAATGTGGGCTTAGTGAGTAATAGGTATCGAATCTCATGTTGGATACTGATGTCCAACTGAAGAGCGTTCAGGAATGATTTACCAGTGATACTCCCTTGTATGCCAGCAAACTTTGAACTATCCTTAGATACTTCGGACAATCTCTTTTTGTAATCGAGGAGTGTCATCAGTTTATCATTAATAACCTTCAAACCTGGGAGACCTTTCTTCTGGAGAGCTTCAATCTTACTGAAGAATCTTTGTACCCCCTGATCCATGACCTGCACCTTTTCTTCCAGTTGAAGCATTAGACTTCTCTTGGTCAAAACCCTTTTGACCTCCAGGATGGTCTCAGTTCTGTCCTCTATCTTCAGCTCTTCTAGCTCTTCTCTGGTCTTGGAATTTAGGAATTTGATTATATCATTTGCCTGAGTTGTTCTATCTCCCAATTCTACTCTGATCTTTTCAATGGCTTGTTTTCTCCTCTGGACCAACTCGTTCTTCTCAAACATGATTTGGATCATGGGCCAGATTTCATTTATGGACTTTGTGATGTCTGTCCATACATTTTCTTTGACTTCAGCTAAAGTCTTCCCTGCCATTGTTTCCTTTTGGAGCTGCTACAGTTCCTTCCTGAGCTGCTCAGTTACCTGCTTCTCTTTGGATAGGCTGGCTTGGAAAGAAGTTTTGAGTTCTTGGAGGTTCTCAACTTCCTTCTTCAGCTTGCTGATTTCTGTCTCTTGTAGGTTCATTTTATCCATGGATTTGGCAAGATTGGTTGTCCCTTCCTGTAGTGTCACCGGTGCTGTGGATGGGATTGCTGTTACTGTTGCTATGCTTGTCCTTGAGATTAGGATAACAGTCAATGGAATGGCTTCCATAGACTTCGTCTGCTCTTTCTCCTTTAGCAGTTTCTCCATCTCTGCTTCCATTTCTTTAAGCTGGGCGTTCTGCTCCATGAGCAGCTTAAGCATTTCATCCTTATCGCCTTCTTTCTCTACTATCTCCTTTGCCTGTGAGTCTTCTGTAGGCAGAAGTTTCAGCTGTTTCCTCAAGGAGGCGATGTCTGCGTTTTTCTCCTTTATCATCTCTTCTACATCTTTGACGTTCGTAGGATCATAGCCGATCTTGAGGACCAGCTCCTCCAAAGTCTTAATTCTGTTGTCCTTTGCAAAGGACGATATTTTTTCCATCTTGAGCTGCGTTTGAGCATTATTGAGCGACACCTGAAATTTAGCTGATGAAGTGGAAGCATGTGCCAATGTATGGAATAGTATCTCACCTGTCTGTTTGTGCAAATCCATCTGATTTTCTGGGTGCATGTCCTTTGCCTCGAATTCGAAAGTGGCCCTCTTATAGTCCGAAATCACCTTGGGATCCAGAACCTGCGCTTGGAGGAAGGCCATGTGCATCCTGCCCTTCTCTGTGTTGAATGCGGACAACAGTCTATGCTACGCAGTCGACGTTTGTTTCCGAAACTGAGCATAAGTACTGTTGGTAAGGGTTTGATTCTTCTTCTTGATCAGCGCGTACTTCACGAAGATGCTCAATTTGGGCCCAGTCTTGCCTGGCTGATTGTTTAGGGGAGAGTCTGTGGATTTCTTCGGTACTGTTGGGGTGATGCCCTGATAAAGGCTTGAACCAAACGGTGGAATGACCGGCTTGATTACTGTGGTAGGCGGGGCTTCTTGTTCTACTGTCGTGCCAGGCATTGAAACTGTCTTTGGCCTCTTGGTGTGCATCTAGAACTCTTTTGATGATACCTCTGTTACAGGCGAAGATGACTCTTGTCAAGGCCTTTTTTCCTTGGGGACCTGAGGCGTGGTAGTTGGTTGCACAGTTGTAGGGGGAACCTACTATTCCACTTCAACCTGTTGTTCCACTTCAACCAAGGTGTCAGGCATCCACACAGTCTAGTTGGCGAATTTTTCAATTTCGGGCTTAGACTCATGAACGTACGGGATGTTTTTGTTTTTCACCCACATTTCTAAAATGATCCCACATGGATCATAGTGCCATGTGAAACTCGTAAAGAATTTCATCTCTTTCAACATTCTGTCAGCTTCTTCCCCGACGCCTCGACTATTACAGATGAAAGAGCCAATTTGCCCCTTGATTCTCAATTGCTGCTTCTTCTTCAGGGAAACAAAATGAATGTCATCTGATTTCATAATCTACCTTATATACTCTAATGAAAAGATTCTTACCGGCACATATTGGGGTAGCTTGTAAGGTGCCAATTCGCACCCGAAAACTCTGATCTCAGTGTGGCTTTGATACAGGTACCAGTCCCCTATCTTTGCATTGTCCGAGAGATGTAGGATTCTCTGGACCTCGTCATTTATTCATGGCTCAAGCCTGCCACTCAACATGCTTACCACAAGGTGGTAGAAAATATCAATAAATGACTTGAAGCTATAATCTATGGAATTGCGCTTCAACAAAGATGTCCACGCTGTGACTGGCTGAGGCCTCCCATCTGCGTCCATTTTCTGCATTGAAAAACTAAACTTATCTTCTTGATAGAAAACAAACATGTAGGCCAATATAGAAGAGTATTTGAACATGATTTCCGTGCCAAAATTCACGAACTGTTCGTGAATATTGTTGGCCAAGAAGGTACTGAAATCGCACTGTGTGGTGGGTTTTTCATCAGTGGAGAAAATGGATAGAAAACCCAGAATGGGCTCATCTACCCACTGGTCGGAATAGTATCCTAACAGAGTGCAAAGAGAGGAAATGATCTGGTTTCCCTTGGTGGAGAACATGGATGATGGGTAAGGTGGATTGGTGGAAGGGAATTGAGCGGAGGTGGGAAGGAACAACTCAAAAATTTGATCTCTCTGGGGAAAGGTCATCTTTTGATACAGCTCTGTAAGGATTTCTAGGTTGAAAGGAGAAACAGAATCAGCACGAGGAATTTGCATCATTTGGTCAATGTCTTCGGGAGTGATGAAGAAGAGGACGTCTCCAGATGAAGAGACGATGGCCCTCTGGTCGAGAATATAATGAGCTTGGCATTTGAGGGCGAATTTGGGAAAATCGTGTATATGGGGAAAAAGGTACAGGGGCAAATTGGACTCCCAGAGTCCAATTTCATCGCTCTGGTCCAGGAACACCTCCCGGAGCCATGACTGGAGGTCTGAAAAATCGAAGTCGCAAATGGTATCCGCGATCAATCTGTCTTTAACGACCAACGGGATTTTGTCCAGGTCGACAGGGGGAGGAAGAAAAGGATTTTCTTCTCCTTCCGTTGGTCTTGGCTTTGGCGCCATCTCTACAACAGTACCTGCAATAAACACTATGTTAGTGGGGTCGAATGGCTGTGGATGAAGGCGACGGGAAATCAATGGAGGAATAAGAGGTAAGTTTTTTGGCGTGATGGATGGATAACGAATGAAAGGGGCATAATGGTAGTTTTATTCAAAACTGGGGTCGGTTGGATGCGGGAGACAGGTCAGCAGGATAACGGGTATGTTATCCTGTAATAAATGGACAACGGGCCACTTGGGGGTGAGATGGCAGGTGACGGTGTCCAAAACATACGGACGGGTGACATGGAGGCTGGTGATTGGAGGTAAAAGTCCCAATAAGGGGCTGGTCATGAGTGAAAAGGGTTAGGTACTGACAGCAGGGACTGACATCTATTATGTGATGAGACACACTCGGGATCAAGTCGCACAAGTGGGAGATGACGTCCATGAGTGACGAGGGCTGTCATATGGTAGATGAGGATAGGACTTCTGGACCAATAGGATAATGCCACGTATGACAAGGGGCCCACCAGAGAAAAGTAACAATTCCGGACCCCCCCCCTTTGGTTAAAAGCAGAACATCAGGGGGGGTCCAAAAACCTTTTTAGACCATTGATCTGCGCGCCCGTTTTCAGGCCGCAGATCTTAGCGTTCTCTTTAATACTAATTCCGGACCCCCCCCCCTTCAAATAAAAGCAGAACAGACGGGGGGTTCTGGAATCCATTGTGAATTGTTGATTTAAGCGCCCTGTCCTAGGCCGTCTAGATGTGCGCCAATGTTATTACCGATTCCGGACCCCCCCCGGGTAAAAGCAGAATGGTCGGGGGGGTCCGGAATGCTCTGTGCACCGTAGATCTGGGTGCCACGATCTGGATAGTTGAAAAGTGCATGGAGCATAAACCAGGAGCGGAGAAATATGTGTTGGGAAAACTTAGGATAAGTGCATTTTATGGGTTTTTCACAAACTTTTCCCATAGACACCACCAAGGGACTTTGTCTAAACTATTCTTAGGCAATTGAGACATGGTGTAGCATTTTCATCAATCTGGTTTCATTGGTGGTGAAGCAAATGAAGCAACTAACCTATATGCTAACCTATCTTCCTAGGACAATTAACCCAGATTAAACTGTTGGGTTAAGAAATTACTCTACCTAAGGGCTATTTGACCAGGATTCGACAGTCTGGTCAGATTTATTCACCAATGTAACCTAAGGGCTATCTGACCAGGATTAGACAGTCTGGTCAGATTTATTCACTAACCTATCAAAATTAAATTTAAAAAGAACTTGGCCATGCTTGAAAGGTATGTCCAAGTTACTATTATTGCATGGGGCTTTTGTTTCAATTCTTTTATGCCCTCTTTTTTTTTTTTTTCCTTTTTCTCAAATTATTTGCAGAATGAAAAATCATTTGTTAACAAAATACTAGAGACAGATAATATCCAAGTCATCAGTTGATTCCCATAATCTATGGGGTGATAACACTATCCATAGTAGTATACAACTATTATGCAGTGGTACACAACCACTCCTAGTAGCACACCACTACTAACCAATGATACACAGTCACTACCAGCCGGTCACATCCACCATAGTAACATACAACTACAGTCTAGAGACATACAATCTCCAAAACATTCATATCATTTGATATCAACTTGCATAAACAATATCATGATACAAACTGAGTCATATGGGCCATTCTTCCACTCACATCTATGAGATCTAGAAGAGCATCTTCCCTAAGAAAGTAAAACATCATCCATGGGCTATCAAGATTATTCTTCCCAAGCATAGAAGAATAATTGTCCTTGATTTCTAAGCCTGGACCATTCACCTAACTGGGCCATTCCTCTAGCACTAATCACAGTGCAGCCTGGAGAGAATGAGTCTGACCTAGGGAATGCATGTCCATGATTGTTGAACCTGTACCATTCACCTAACTGGGCCATTCCTCCGGCACTAATCACAGTGAAACATGGAGAGAATGAGTCTGCCCTAGGGAATGACTATCTGAACTATTTCCTAATGGAAATTATTATCCTGCACCAACCTCCAAAATGGACCATTCTTCGAAACGTGTCACAATTTTGAACTGCAAAAGAATGATTTCCCGGTGAGGCAAACCATTCTACTTGACCACTACTCAGAGTGACTGCCAAGAAGCATGATTGTCCTAGACCAGTCCCCCACACTCTGCACAAGGGGAATCATTGTCTATGGTACATCAACAATCTATTAGACCATTTTTATTACGAAAATGATTGTCTAATATGGACCATTTTTCGAATTGGAAAATCATTTTCCATCAGAAATCTTGAACCACTTTCTGGATTGGAAAGAAACTACTCATCTTGGACCATTTTTTGAACTGGAAAATGAATTTCCATAAATCAATAACATATCAGTGCTCACTCCTAACCTGGGAGTAATCACTTCCCTTTTCAATAAGGAGGACATATCCACGAGCCCCAGCTTGTCACTTAAGTACGCAAACTTTTCATCTTGGACAGAGGCTTTACCAAAATATTTGCTATATGCTCATTTGTGGAGATATAATGGAGAACCACTTCTCCCCTCTGGACTTTATCATGGAGAATATAATGCTTGATCTCAATTTTCTTCGACCTCTTATGGAATATCGGGTTCTCTGATAGCTTCACATAGCTATGATCATCATGATATATCACTGTCAAATTCAACACCTAATCAGACAGTCCAGAAACCAACTTACAAATCCACACTGCTTCCATAAAAGTATCACAAGCTTCAATATACTCTGCTTCTGTAGTGCTGAGTGAAACAAACTTTTTTTTCCTACTAGCCCATGACATCGTGGCCAAGATCAAACAGAAACATATCCAAGTAGCACTTCTTATGTCATCTGCACTCCCTACCCAATCTGAATCAATAAATCCATGCAGTTGTATATCATAACTTAAACATCCCACAAAATGAATATCCGGCTGAGTATTCTCCAAATACATTAATGATCCAATCAATTGTCGATACAGAGACGGGTCTACTAGATTAGAGTCTCTCAACTTCTTCGGATTTGTCATCATCGGAGTTTTCCATGGATTCGCAATCCATCATCCTGGACTTCTGAAGAACCATTTCAATATACTTCCTCTGTCATAAGAAGTTTTCACCACGCTTTTGCTATACATGAGAGGCTCTACACCAAGTTTTCTTGAGTCCATACAAGGTCTTCTTTCATCTGCATACAAGTGTCTCTTTCTGGTATACCAAAAAACCTTGAGGTTGCTCTACATACACTTCTTCTTTAATTAATCTGTTGAGAAGAACAGTCTTTACATTCATCTGATGTAAACTCCAACCCATGGATATTGTAGGAGATACAATGGCTTAGGTAGAGGTATATCTAGTTCCTAGAAAAAACTGTCATCGTATTCTTCTCCCTCTTTCTGGGAGAACCCTCTAGCCCTGAGTCGTTTTCAAAATTGCTCACATACATTGTATCTAGAACAAACTGTCATTGTATCTATCAATTCTTGAGTCTTTTTCAAAATTGCTCACATACATTGTTCTTCATCACAACTTCCTTCCATTCCTTCTGCTTGACTGCTTCTATTGGGTTCAAACTGGTTCAATTGGTTGTTCTGACTTTTCTTTTTTTCTTGGAATCTTCATGTTCTTCCTCATGTTTATCTTCAATGTTGGAGTCCATGGAATCTTCTACATATTACATGCCCTTCTTTCCTGAAGGATCCAACCTTCGGCCATAGGAACATAAATGTAGATGGATAAACAAGGATATTCAAGGCTTCTTTTCGAAGAATACTTCTTCTAGTTTCAAATTGAACACTTCTTGCTTATCATAGTTGTTACTTCCAATGAAGAATATGGACAGATACTTCATGGTATTCACAAATTCTTCAATGGATCATATCATTGGGGATTATCTCCCTCCTAATCCCATCTTTATGCATGAATGAGAAACATGCATGCTCTTCTTTTGGAATTATATGATCAACTCCCTTCATCTGAGAGAGCCCATGCTTTTGTCTGCTGCATCTCTCTTTGCTTTCTGCAAAGTGTCACAAGCTTGTTCTAGTTTCCTTTTGATTCATGACTTCCTTCAAGTTTGACTCCTCTGAGTCTCTTTAAGTTTGTTTCTATCTGTTATGATTGTTGCGCATATGGAAGTTGTGTCATCCTCATAAACTTCTTCTATGACATCTTCCGCAAGGATTGTTCATAAAAAATATTTCACAAGTGTACCTGCCCGGAACAGGAGCAACAAGAACAAACAAGAATATCTATCTAGAGGAGATGTTAGTTCAACTTGTGAAAAAATACAATAAGAATCTGTATCAATAGTATTCATATCCAGTCAAGTATTGATTGCACCTAGCAATAATATAATCTTTCAAATACTACTTTCACAATTTGTAATGTAGTAATTATCACCCTTGATATACACAAATTTAAAGCTTAACAATTTAATCAAACCTGGAACCTAAAGCCTCAACTTCTATGGAAGGTGTGTTTATTTCTTTGAATGCACTGAATCCAAGATTACAGCTTGGAAAAGGTATCTAATACTTTCCCTACAAACACACTCATGTTTTTCTAGATGATATAACTTAGATAGCATATACAAGTGCATACCTTTGAAACCTTGTAGCATCGTCCAACTTTTCTTCCAATCTGAAACTAGATACCATCTTGACAATAGGAGATTAGAAACTCAATCAGAAGATTCAATGATTAGAACAAGCTAGAAACTCTAAAATTTAAACTTTGACCACAAAATCAGTTTGACCATAAGTCAACCTTTGACTTTGACTTTGACCAGTCAAAATTTGACTTTGACCAATCAAACTTCGACCAAAAATTCAAATGTGACATTTTTTCTAGCTGAGAGTACCAAGAGGTGTGCTAGGATAGGGAGCATTAGGATGTCAAGAAATTAGGTCAAACGTTTCATCATAAGTGCCCGAACACAAGGGTTAGGGTTTGTTGCACCTGCATAATCAGAAAACCTAGCTGCAGTTGTAACTGGTGCCATAATGAGCTTAAAAAATAACTTCCCAATCTATATTCCAATGGTTAGATTACCTGAATATAGTGTGGGCCTGTGACCTATTAGAAATAAAGGGATGTGCTCATTTTTCCATAGACAATATAGCAATATTGTCACCCAACGATAGGCATAAAGGCCACCCCCGAGCACCTTAACCTTGACAGACAGAATAATTCTGGTAGTAGACCAATAGCCAACCAAGAATAGCACACCTTTCTCCAATAGTAGCACCCCAAGCGAGAATAACCAGAAACCAAGAAGAAAGTCCAAACTATAACCAAGAGACCAAGTTCAACCAGAAGCCAAAATTTCAGCTGCAGCTACACTCCCTCTCCAAACTTGCGCACCACTAGTCTTATGCAGTTGTGAGAGTCTGAATGACGAATGAGCTATAGAACCCTCTTATTTATAGTGCTCTTTTTCATTTTTCTAAGCCGACTTCTTCTTTTAGAGGTTAACACTTAAATATTAATTATTTTATTGAGCTAACATGTCTTCTAGGGTTTCTACACATTTGTTTAGGGTTTCTCTTGCTTCTCGAAGTATTCTAGTCTAGTCAAAGGTTACATGTAGAGGTCAATACCTCCCATAGCTACTATAATATTAACAACACCTTCATATTCAATGCATCCTTTTTCCAAGCCCATTCATTGCCGTTAATTAATTAATAGTCCAAAAACTTGGGTACTCCCTATTGGTGAATCAATTAGCTTGGGGGGGAGTACGACAAGGTAAATTGAAGGTAGAGGTACACATAGTTTCATATGCAAGGAAATAAATGGAAATTGCATGAGTGTACACACCTCAACAAGTGGGGACATCTATATAATGTTATTTTGGTTTTACAGGTCTTTGATTTATTTTTTTGGAGAAGTTTTTCATTGCTCTCAAGACCTATTCGAGTGAGCATCTAGAAGGTTCATAATTACTCTCAAGACCTCTTTGGGAAAGCATCTGGAAGGTTCAGAATTAGGATTTTATCATTTTCTAGCCACAAGCCTCTGGGCCTTTATCCCCTTCTTCCCATGAAGTGAGGGACAACCCCTTCTTTGGTCAGTATACCCAAAAAACCCAAAAGGTGAGGAGATGAAGGGATGAAGTATGGAAAGTGGAAAGTATGGTCAAGAATGGCACAATGACTTGTCCAAAGGACCTCCCAGTAGCATACATATCCCTAAGGGAGACCCACTTACTAGGGCGCAATGTCAACCACCAAGGTGAAACAGGGCAAAGAGCATAATGTCCGAGCAAATGTTACATAATCAAAAGCAGTAATAGATGTAACAAACTCAAATGCCTCAAATATTGAAATGACACTCACCATAATACTTGACTTGTACCTCATGGAGAAAGACCCAATGTCTTTTGGAGGCCAGCTAATGTGGTGGATACCATCCTGATGAACCTGGAGTTGTGGTGGTGAGGTGGGTCTCCATTTGTGCGAGTGGACACTGTGGGTCAAGTTGTCTCTCGGTACACCATGTATGCAACCTAAGGGCCTTGAGACATCATCTCCTTATTTATCCCACAAAATGGAGATAAAAAAACCCAAATGGGTATTTTTTATATAGACATAGTGGTAGGATTGAAAAAGGGAAACAATGGAATAACAAAAAGTCCCACTTTGCCCCAAAACCAAGGGCCCTCTTCTACTACTTTTTGGCAATCAATAGGATTGGAAAACTTAACAATAGAGAAACCCTTAGAGCAAAGATAAACCTCACAATCTTGTGTCTAGGTCGAATAAATCCATTAGTACAAATCTGAAGTAGAAGGCCAAAAACCATTGAAATTGAATGTAACGAAGAGGGTTTGTAAAACGAAATGAACTGTTTGACATCCAGCTCAAAGACCTCCAACTTTGGCATCGCTTCAAAGTTCTCCACAATAAACACACTGGACAAAGGAGAGTTTAGAGCAACATAATTAGAAGGTTTGTTTCTGACTACATCCTTGAAGGAAACAGGGTTTGAAGTTAAAGACACTCCAGGGCTCACCTCTCCTTCATGTAACTGCAATATCAAAGTAATGGTTGAGTCTTTTCATATGTTATAGTTGAAAAACATAGATTGTTCTTCCATTTGTTCACCCTCAAAAACAAGGCAATGCCAATCCACATGAATTCCCTATAAAAACTCCAATTCTTACTTTATATCTGCCATATAATTTTCAAATTTCAGCCACAAGAGTATTGTATTTCCAATAAGAGACTTAACCATAATCTAAAAACTAGCCTGTATAATAGGATTTTCACAAACACTTGTCAAAAAGGCCTATATGCAAACACTTGGCATGCAATATTTTCATTAAACACTTGGCATGCAAGCATATGTCAAACACTTTTGCTACAACATTACAACTTATGAATGTCAAATGACCAAGTTCATTGCAGGGATTCATGGTAACAACAACAAGAGATTGTGCAAGTCATTCAATGAAAACTTTCATGAATGACCTTCATAATATGGAAAATTGTTCAAACCCATAAACAAAATGGCTAGAAAGACTTGAAAATAAAGCTCTCCAAGAACGTTTCCATAAACCTACAAGTTCCCCATAGTGAAACCATCCCCAATATAAGTAGGTGAGTCTTGCTACTACCAAGGAAAACTTTAATAACTCCCCCTAAATTTATATGTATAATAAAGGGGTGAATCCCCATGGTACATAGGATAAGTTGAAGGTTATTTTATCAATAATATAATAAGTATATATGCTTTTTTAGCGAATATTTTACTGAATTATATAATCTTGTAAAATCTTGGTAAATATTTCACTGGATTATAGAATACATGAAAGCAAGGTTACCCAAATCATGGGTGCGATCATAATCGACAGAAGAATATGTTTTGGATGCAACATTCATCCATAAATTAGGAATCAAGGAATCAGAACCCTAACCCTAGTTTATATATATCTATATGTGTGTGTGTGTGTGTGTGTGTGTGTGTTTAATCATTTTTTTTCTAAATCACTAGCTATAGTTATAGATTTGTTGAAATCTGAATTAAATATGAAATCTACCACAATTTTGTCACCGGAAATGGATCCTCTTTTGTCGGAAATGGATCTGATTTCACGAAACAGATCTGATCCCAAAAAGGGATAAAAAAAAAATTAAAAAAAAAATAAAAACGAAGAATTCGAGATTCTGATTCCGAGAAGATTTTGATGCGGGTACAGGGTTCTATAAGGAGAATCCAGTAACTATTCATGAAAGTATACATGAAATCCACATTGAAAGTATACATGAATGCACATTGACATAAACCTTTTGCAAGAAGGCCAACAACGGATGCTCAGTTGGACGAAAACCAATTAAATAGCACGGAAGAAAAAATACATAAACTCAACAAGTATAAACTATGATTGTTGTTTGGATATGAAGCACAAAGCAACTTGCTAAAAGTGGAAGAATGAAACCAAGACTTTTTTCCAAATAAAACATTTTAAACATATTTGGTTACAAAATGAGTGCATCCACCAACTTGTAGAGTCACTAGGAGGGGAAGCATAGGCTTTGTTATTTCCAATGGAATTGATCTCCACAAATTAAGGTCAGATATGAAAAACCAATGCAGAGGCAATGCCTGAATGTTGGAATAACTCAAGCAACAACATTAATTGTGTGTCTCAAGTCAGTATCTTAAAGGATTTAGATCCAAATAACTACAAAATGGTAGAGAAAAAATCAAACCTTTGTTGTGAACATGGGGACCAAGTTGAACAACAAACCTTTCAACAAATCTTGCCATGACACAATCACTTAACTCCCAAACCAACTTAGCATATTCCCAAACCTACTAATATTAGAAATATCTAGGTTTTTATCAAAAGAATAGGTTTACATATTTGGTTACAAAATGGGGCACATCCACCACCTTGTATATTGGTTGGGAGAGAAAGTATGGTCTTTGTTCTATCCATATCAATTGAGATCCATAACTTAAGGTCATCTCCTCTATGCATTGTGTTAGCACCAATAATATATCACCTATGAACAAATAGTTGAAGACATATCATTGTATGCAAATTTGATTTTTTTATCGGGATGTACATCTCTTGGTACAATCATGCAACATCATTTCTATTCATAGCCAAACTGAAGAATATTGGTAAAAAAATTTCAAAGAAAAATTTATTTGATGCCATTGTTGGCATAGAAACCATAATAAATTTTTTGCTTGAATTTAGAATGGGTAAAATACTTTCAACAAGAATGATTAATCCTCATTGGAGTTTAGGGCTAATTGTATCCTAAATATCAAAAGGTCATTTTTTGGGCTTGTTAATTTAAAATGAGGAGTTTATAATAAAATACTATGTCATTGTTCTTAAGGGAGGTTAATGATATTTAATTATTCATAACATGGCAACTCATTTCAAAGACAAATATGTAGAATGTGGGAGATGTTTTTTCTAATGTTTCTCTTACAAGTTTGAGGTTTCTGTTGTTCTTTGTAGTTGTGTTGAAAATAACAATGTTTGGGATTTCTGCAGTGCTTCTTTGCAAATGGATAAATTTGTCAGGTAACTAGAGAATCCAGTAATAAAGAAAGACAAAAATATTGAATATCAATTATAATCTAAGGCACCATCCTTGAAGGGTTGTTGCATCCCTTTGAGAAATCTTCAAGTATGATCTAGAAACCAACTATCTTTGATACATTTGCATACCTTTTATGGATATGCTTGAAGAAGAACCTAAAGGGATATAAATTATTGTCCAATGTTGTAGCTATGAAATCCACTACCATTGCTTACAATTTCTTGTGCAGTCACACAAATTAATGAAGAATCTACATATGTGATATGACTATCATATTGCCACCAAATTCATATCTAAAATTGTTGGCAAAGAAATTGTTGTTATTCAAGGGTTGATGGATACACAAGTTCTTGTGCATGTATCTTATATACATATACATCTAAAGGGAACAGTGACAGGTAGCAATTGGAAAAATTTTCAGTCACAGCAGGTGCCCCATACTTACAAATTCCTTGTAGCATTCAGAATAAGTATGGAAGGTCAAATACCCCTAAAGGGTATGTTCAAATCTCTTTTTTTTCAATTTCTTAATTCCAATATTTGCATTCTTGATTTTAGAGTTTCTTAGAATTTAGTGTTTTCCAAATATGGCCATATTTTTAAATACCCTATAGGGAGATGTGCATGTGGTTCAAATTTGAGGCAAATCAAAGAAGTTTCTATTTTTAGAAAATTGTATTTTTAAAAATTGCTAGTTTTAAATTTTTCTAGTTTTGGTCTAATTAGTAGGACTATTACATTTTCTAGGACCTAGTACAGATATTTTCCCATGGTTTGAGTTTTAGTTGATTATAAAATCATAGAAATTTGGTCTATTTTTCGTAGTGCTATTTTTGGTAGGGTGGCTACCTTTTTTAATATGCAGTATAACATACAACATGATTCTTGAATTTCAAGTCATTCTAAAGTTTGGATTTTCAAGGACTAAATGCACTTTCACATATTCTAATGGGTACTTGGAAAGCCCACGTGTGGTTTACTTTCTATATTTGGAGAGATATCAGCCTTATGGTATTTCTAGGCCTTTGACCTAGTGCACCCTCCTCATCAATGTTTCCTTACTCTATCCTTAATCCATTCTCACTATTATTTTTGCCTTGAAACTTACTCACCATCCTTGTAGCCCTTGTACTATTTTGCATCCTTATTTAATGGGGTTAAAGTTGTTAGAAAAATAGGTGTGCTCGTTTTACCATAGACAATATAGAAATATTGTCACCCAACCATAGGCACAAAGGCCATTCCCGAGCACCTTAACCTTGATAGAGAGAATAATTCTTGAAGAAAATCTTAGAACCAATAGCCAATGAAGGTAGCATACCTCTCTCCAAAGCTAGCATACGAGGGAAAAAGTACAAACCATAACCAAAGAGAAAGTACAAGCCAAAACCAAAATGCTAGTTGCAACAATTGTAGCCGCAGCTCCTCTCCAAACTTGTGCACCACTGGTCTTATGGAGTTGTGAGAGAGAGTGTGACAAATGATCTCTAGCACCCTCTTATTTATAGTCCTCCAAGTGAACTAACTGGGCCGACTTCTACTTTTGGAGGCTCATAACTCAATAATAAATATTCTCTTGAGCTGACTTGTCTCCTAGGGTTATTATCCAACGTTTTAGGGGGTCTCTTTCTTTCTGGAATATTCTAGTCTCGTCAGGGTTACATGCATAGGTTAATACCTCCCGCATCTACCATAATATCAACACTCCCTCCTAGCTAGGGAGGTATTAAAGGAAATGGTCTTGATCATAAACATACCATTCAACCGGTAGCATCATCATAGCCACATAGTCTATCTCATGGTCAAATTATGAGCACCAACATCACTATCAGTATCATCTGATAGCATCAACTACATCATCTCTCAAAGACATACTCCATCTGAGTAATCAGGCATGATGCTGAATAAGTCACTCACTCCACAGAGTGATACAAGAATCATTCTTCTAATCTAGACATATGTCCTAGAATAATGATTTTCCTAGACCATTTTCCATAGGGAGAATGTCTATCCATCAGCATACTGACTATCCATCTAGCTAGAAATTATCTCCAACACTAGTGATAGTCACCATGGAAATCAGAACAATGCCATCCAATAGAACACAACTGTGTTTATCCATAGTAGTACACAACCACTTCTAGTAGCACGCAGCTACTAACTAGTGACACACAGTCACTACCAGTGGATCACATCCACCATAGTATTATACAACTATTTTCCAGAGACATACAGTCTCCACAACAATCATATCATCTGATATCAACCTACATAAGACAATATCATGATATAAAATGAGTCATCTGGACCATTCTTCCACTCATGGTTGTGATATCTAGAAGAGCATTTGCCCTCAGAAAGTAAAACATCATCCATGGGATATCTGGACTATTCTTCTCAAGCATAGAAGAATAATTGTCCCTGATTTCTGAACCTAGACCATTCACCTAACTAGGCCATTCCTCTGGCACTATTCATAGTGCAACCTGGAGAGAATGAGTCTACCCTAGGGAATGCATGTCCTTGATTGTTGAACCTAGACCATTAACCTAACTGGGCCATTCCTCTGACACTAATCACAGTGCAACTTGGAGAGAATGAGTCTGCCCTAGGGAATGACTCTCTAGACCATTTCCTATGGAAATGATTGTCCTGCACCAACCTCCAAAACAAACCATTCTTTGAAACTACTCACAACTATGAACTTCGAAATAATGACTTTCTGATGAGGCAGACCATTCTGCTTTACCACTACTCAGAGTGACTACCAAGAAGAATGATAGTCCTATACCATTCCCCCACACTGGCCATAAGGGGAATCGTTGTCTATGGTACATCAGCAATATATAGGACCATTTTCATTACAAAAATGATTGTTCGATCTGGACCATTTCTGAACTGGAAAATTCATGTCTGTCAGAAATATCGAACCACTTTCCGAATTGGAAAGGAACTTCCCATCCTGGAACATTTTCTTGAACTGGAAAATGATTTTCCATAAATCAATAACATACCAGTGATCCCTCCAAACCTGGGAGTAATCACTTCCTTTTCCAATAAGGAATTCATCTCCATGATCCCCAACTTGTCTCTTAAGTACACAAACTTTTCATTTTGGACAGAGGCTTTACCAAAATATTTTCTATCTACCCATCTGTGGAGATATACTAGAGAACCACTTCTCTCTTCTGGACTTTATCACAAAGAATATAATGCTTGATCTCAATGTACTTTGGTCTATCATGGAACACTGGTTTATTTGAAAGCTTCACATAGCTTTGATCAGTACAATATATCATGGTTGAATTCAACACCTGATCAGACAGCCCAGAAATCAACTTATTGCTTCTATACAAGCATCACAAGCTGCAATATACTCTGCTTCTGTACAAGCATCACAAGCTGCAATATACTTTTCTTCTGTAGTGATGATTGCAATAGAATTTTGTTTCCTGCTAGATCATGACACCGTGGAAAATATCAAACTGAAACATATCCAAGTAGCACTTGTTCTGTCATATGTACTCCCTGCCCAATCTGAATCAATAAATTCATGCAGTTGTATGTCATAATTTAAATGTTCCACAAAAAAAATGTTCGGCTGAGTATTCTCCAAATCAATTAACGAGCCAATCGATTGTCAATACAAAGATGGGTCTACTGGATTAGAGTCACTTCAACTTCTTCAGATCTGTTATCATGGGAGTTAGCCATAGATTTTCAATCTATCATCTCGAACTTTTGAGTAACCATTATGATACACTTTCTCTGTCATAGGAGGTTTTCACCATGCTTATGTTGTATATGAGATACTGTGCATTAAGTTGCTTGAATCCATACAAGGTCTTCTTCCATTTGCATACATGGGTCTCTTTATAGTATAATCTTCTTTCTCAGTTTTCTTTATTGGGAAGAATAGTCTTTTACATGTAAATTTCAATCCATGGATACTGTAAGAGGTATATCTGGTTTACTGGAACAAGTTGTCATCATAGTCTTCTCCCTCCTTTTGGAAGAACCTCTACTTTTGAATCTCGCAATGCTTCCATTCATAAGTATTTTCACATTTTCTTACATACACTATTCTTCATCAAAACTTCCATTTCTTTTGTTTGATTGCTTCTAGTAGGTTCAAACCAAGCTGGTAGTCTTATGATTCTCGGTATAATAACTGGTTGTTCTGGCTTTTCTTTCTTTCTTGGAATCTTCATGTTCTTCCTCATGTTCCTCTTTAGATTTTGGTTCCATGGAGTCTTCTATAGATTCCATGCCCTTGCTTCCTGAAGATTCCAACTTCTTTCTTTCATCATAGGAACATGGATGTAGATGGACAACCAAAGATACTTAAGACTTCTTCTAGAGTCAAGCTAAACACGTGTTAGTTATCATGGTTGCTACTTTCAATGGGAACATGGACAGATACTTCATGATCTTCACGGATTCTTCAATGGATCATATCATTTAGGATTATCTCCCTCCTAATCCTCGCTTCATGTATGAATGCATTCTCTTCTTTTGGAATTCTGTAATCAACTCCCTCCATTTAAGAGAATCCATGCTTTTGTCTGCATCCTTATTGCCTTCTGTGAAGTGTCACAAGTCTTCTTCTGTTTTCCTCTTGATTACTGACTTCTTTCTGATTTGACTCCTTGAAGGTCTCTTCAAGTTTGATTCTGATTTCGTCTTATCTAACAGTTGTTACTTATATAATAGATTCCTCAGGAATTTTCCAATGTACTTCATCTTCTTATAGTCATTGTAATAGCAATCCTTATCTTGTTATTCTTTCATAGGTATTGTTTCACTAACCATCTTTTCTTCTAAGAAATATATATGCATGATATGTACAGGAACTATGTAAACATGGTATGTACAAGAACTATGTTATAGAAGAATATTATTACCTTGACTAGAAGAAGAAGTTTGTTTTATCCTGCTTGGCTTTCTTTGAGGGATCCCTTTCTTCGGAAACTGTTGCTTCTTTTGTTTCCTTCCTTTTCTTTAAGTCAAGATAGTAGTTCCTGTAGTGACCATATTTTCGACAGTTGAAGCATTGTATTTTTAACATATCATTTTCTTGATTTGGTTTCTTCCTTAAGCCAAACTTCCTCTTATTCCTGTAATTCTTGAATTTTGTTGTGAATGCTTGATCATCGTATTTATTTTGGTATTTCTATTTTGCATTAATCCTTTATTCTTCTTGTTCACAGCAAGTCCAAAGTTCTTCAAATGTGGGATACTCCTTTCTTGTGTTCATGCTTGTGGAAAATGCATCCCATGTCTTGGGAAGGCCATTGAGTACTATATTTACCAGTTCCTTTTCTGAAATGATTTCTTCAATAGATTGTAGTTGATATCTTAATTGAGAGATTCTCACAAAGTATGATGTTATGCTATCATCATCATTTATTTTCATGTCATGGAGCTCATTCTTCAGACTCGTTACTTGTCCAATGTTTCTGACTGAGAAGAGGTTAGTTAGGACATTGTACATCTTCTTAGATGAGTCAAGATGAGAGATGTAGGGTATCAAGTGATCTTTTATAGAGTCCACTATGATACTCATAGCGTTCATGTCATTTTCCTTGAACTTCTCCATAACTGCAATGTTCTAAGGTTCCTTTTATTTTCCCACTTCAAACTGTGGTTCCATGATCTTTCCTTTCACGATATCCAACACGTTATTCTTGGCAAGGATGAGGTCAATCCTTGTCTTCATGCTCTAAAGTTAGAATCCCCTTCTAACTTGTTTTATGACTTCATAGAGTAAGTCATGACTTCTTTGACTTGGTCAACCTTTGAATTTGACTTGGTAAACCTTCAAATTTGACTTGGTCAACCTTTGACATTGACTTGGTCAACCTTTGTCTTTGACCAAAAAATCAAACTTGATGTCTTGGCTTGTTGAGAGTACCAAGAGATACGTTAGCCTAAGGTGCACTAGGCTATCCAAGAATTAGGTCAATCTCTTCACTTAAGGTGCCTTAACAAGAGGGTTAGGGTTTCGTTGTTGCAACAAAAAATTTGACTGCAGCTAAAACTGTAACTAAGAAAATCCTCCCAATCTATATTCCAGTGGTTAGATTGTCCGGAGATAGTGTGGGCCCATAACCTATTAGAAAAATAGGTGTGCTTGTTCTACCATAGACAATATAGCAATATTGTCACCCAACCATAGGCACAAAGGCCACCCCCAAGCACTGTTGGCCCTTGGGTATGGAAGTAAGTGAATATTAAGGTAGAAAAGATGGAATGTGAACTACGCGGAAGACACAGTGATTGATATTGGGTCGAAGTGAACAGAAGAGCAGAAAAGATGAAGAAAAGTAAGAGAAATCAATTCGTTGGACAAGGAGATTGAGGATGATAGATCAGCAAGGAAGATGGATCATGGACAACTCAACAAGTGGAAGAAGCCATCATTCGATGCTTTGGAAGGAAAGACAGGCTAGTGAAGCCCTGAAAACACGGGTCAAGTTGATCTAGGGTTTTAGACACCTAGGGTTTTGGTATCTAGGGTTTTGACACTTAGGTCTCGGCCTAAGCTTGTTAGTGAGCTATTGTAAGGTATAAATAAAGGTCAAGAGGACCTGGGATGGGTTCTATTATGTTATGAGAAGAGATTTCTATTGAAAGAGAACGATTGTATTGTGAGAACAGTCTATATTGTAAGATCTTCAACTGGGTGCGAAGATCAACCCTGCAGATGGGTGCCCAGGAAGGGAGGATTGAGAGAATATAGAGAGATACAGAGAGAATATCTTCTAGGTAATAGCACATATAATAACTTTATGCTTTCATCTTAATATAATATAAAGCACAATTATGTGGATGTAGCCCTAGGGAGAGGGTGAACCATGTATATATTGTGTTGTGGGTGATTGATGTTGTGTTCTTGCTTTCGTTACTCTGTTGATGTATTAGTATGTTAGATCTGACAGATAGTTATGCGAAGTAGATATAAGCTAGTAATTGATATCTAGATGTTGTGTTGTGCTTGTATTAGATCCAATTTGTATTCCCTTTGGTTGTAGACATATGTGTCCTGCAACCCCCCATAGCTACTTCGAGTGAGACTGCATCTGCCTCACAGGTGTTGCCGAAAGGGCTAGTAGTTAGGGCTTGTTGGTGTGCTCTTGGAGCTGAACCCTGGCTCTACCCCTGTGCCAACAAATGGTTCCGTTGTCGGGACAAGAATCTTCTTGAGGGAATGTCAAGGTGGTTTCCATCAAAGACAGAGATTTAGAAGTGGATAGAAGATCAAGAAAAGGACTTTGTTGAAGCCCAGAACAAGAAACCTAATCTTAGTACAGAGGATTGGTTGGGAAGATATATCTTTACTGATATACACAAGATTTTCTTTGGAGGAATTCATCAGGAATTATACGAATGGCTAGCTAGGTTAGCAGACACCCAATTTGAGATCAGATCTAGACCACTTGTGGTTTGGACGTCGGTGCTGATCAAGAAGATCAAGAGAGTTGATAACACTGTGTCGAGAGCCATAGACCACTGGTTTGATATCACCATTGGAGAGTACATCACCGATTTTGTTATTGACAGAGTAGAGTCATATAGCCAAGCCGAGAGGCTAATGTTTAAGAACTCAGACAGCGACAGCGACACAGATGTTGGACATACACGCAGTGTGAGAGAGTTCAGAGAAGTCCCTCTTGTGAACCTGTTAACGAAGAACTACGGGGATGAGGGTTTCTACAGTGGAGAAGAGGCAGATCTGACGGATGAAGAGCATTCAAAATCCACTAGGGTAGAGGAAGGGAAAGCTGAAGAACCTCACTGGGAAGAGCCAGAATCTTCAGAAACTGTGTTGACTATTGAAGTAAGTACTATTATCCCTCCTGTTGTTTCAACAACATTAAGCAATCAGAGTAATTAGATTCATCGGAGCGTTTAGAGAACTGTCACTAGCATCCCACCACATACTCAATCAGGAAACCTAGGAAGATCTATGGAAGATGAGATGAGGTTACCCACCTTTAGAGGAGATGGATCTGAAGATCCTGATCAGCCCTGGTTTCTATGTGAAGTTGTATGGATTATTAAGAATATCACTAACGAATTTGTTAAACGAGATCAGTTTAGTACTACCCTAAGAGATTGCGCACTGAGCTAGTACATGAAATTTGTCCAAGGATCTACACCTAAACCGTTGAATTTCATTAAAATTGCGCTAATTGTTGAATTCAAGAAACCTAAGTCAGAGTTGTATTACATTACAGAACTCAAAGAAATCAAGCAGATAATAGTTGAACCTGTGTGGGAGTTTGATCAGAGATTTAAGACCTTGACAAGCCATTTGAGTTTTCAGATTCCAAATGAGCAAAACAAGGAATGGTTCATTGTTGCCCTCTTACCACACATCAGAGTTCCTCTGATGAAATGGAAGATTGCTTCGTAGGATGAGGCACTGGAGATTGCCATGAAGTTAGAATCATCCCCTATGGGATAATCCAACTCAGGTATGAGTCAAATCTTGAGTCAGCTAACTAGCTTATCTTTACAGGTCAAGGATATGAAGAAAGACAAGGGAAAAGATAAAAGAGAAGACATTTGTTGTATCAGATGCAAATCAGAAGGCCATGACAAGGAACATTGTCCCCTGTTTCATGAATACTTGGCCTCTAGAGCTCTGAGCCCTTTGAAGCAAGCTACCCTACCCTGGTGTGAGGTATGTAGAAATCAACATCGCCCTAGTGAATGTCACTATCTACAAAAATATGTCAAGACACCCACAAATATGTATTGCACGTTTTGTAAGTCAGTAAGACATGATGATAGGGATTGTAGGGCTTATGAACTCATGCATGAAATCTTGAGGGATATATACAAAATTCAAGGTGAAGTACAACAAGAAGGAAGCACTGTGAAGTATAACTCCCCAGGAAGAAGAAACTTCAACCCTCGCAGTGGATTCAAAGGAAGAGGAAGAGGAGGAGGTATAGGTCGAGGTCGAGGATAGATAATCTATTATAACTATGCACAACCAAGACACTTAGCAAGGGACTGTCAGAACCCTTGCACCACTTGAAGCTAATGCAACTCATTCGAACATGTTATCGAAGACTGTCCTGTGTTTCTAGCCAAACTTCAGGAGAGACGAGGACCTCAGCAGAACCCGTAAGTGCAACTGATATACGTTGAACCCCATGGAGAGGACCCTAGAGTCATTATTATCACTAGAGGAGGCATTGTTACAGGATAAGACAGAGTGACCCAAAGAAATACAACAAAAGAATCATGATTCAGGAAAGCTATAGAGAAGACATGAGCTTTTGATGAAAAGAAACAAAAGCAAATATTTGAGGAGGTAAGAAAAGAATTTGGGAGAGACCAAGGTTCTTCATCAAAGACATGACCAAAAGTAAGAGAATGTGGAATGCCTCTAGCATTCAATCAGTATGCTCTGGCAGGAGAAGGAAAAGAGGTAAACAAGCTCATGGAATTCTTATATACTTGTATTAAGTTGATTCAGGATGAAAGCATTGTACAAGAGCTACAAAATTTAATCAGACAATACAAGCTAGGAAAGATAGATCCATTTCTAAATAGAGCAGTACACCAAGTCTCTAGAAAGAGAAGGAAAAATAAGGAATTACACCTGAATTCTGAAATTGGAGAGTATGATATAGACTATGTGGTCCTCGACTTAGGGTCGAAGGTCAATGTCATGACGAAGCAGACCTGGGCACTTATGGGAAAACCTACGTTGATATATTCCCCTATCAGGCTTAGGATGGATAATCAACAAGATATAAGCCCCTTTGGAAGATTGGAACATGTCTCTGTGGACATCGACGGAGTAAGGACGTTTTCAGACTTTGAGGTGATTGAGATAGTTGATGATAGTTGTCCTTCCCCTGTGCTATTAGGAATTGACTGGGTCTTCAATAATTCCATTGTGGTTGATTTAAAGAAAAGAAGAATGAAGTTTGAAGGAGATGGCCTTAGGGTCATTTCACCTTTGGATCTTGATGAAGGTCAGAGATACACATAACCCATCAGAGAAGAAGACCGCACATATGAACTAGAAAAAATATACAAATTAACAGCCAGACAGCAGGATTACATTAATCTTACGGTGGATGGGAACCTAAGATGGCGAAGCGACAGTGCATGTTCATTAGATTTAGAAGAAGCACTGGAGAACTGGAAGAACAAAATGTATGTAGTATCTACAAGAAGATGTGCTAGATTAACTAGACAATTTCGTTGGATCGGCACAATAGTAAGTAACTTGCCCACCTTTGATGGTCTAAATCATTTAAAAGCATTCTTGTTGGACTTTGAAGAAATTGTACCAACACAGCAAATATTGTTGGAAATGGATGAGGCCTTGAAAGCAACTCCAACAAGATGGTGGGGGACACACAAAAACAACATTACAGATTGGGTACAATGTCACACTTTGATGACAGTGTGGTTTTCAGAGCAAGTAGAAGGCTGCGAAGTTAGGTACACAGGTCGAAGCTTCCCGAAGGACCATGTGTGAAATTGTGAGGAAGCCTGAAGCAACATTCCTCAAGAGAAATGGGTGCACAAATTCATCAACACACTGGACACAACCCCTATCAATTGGTATCTTCAAGCAGAACTGTGCCTCATCACTGCAGATTGGAAAGGTATGACCCAGAAATTTGTAACTACCTTTTTGTTTGAAAGCCAATATCCTACAGTGGATCAATTGTTACAGATTGTAAGATAGAAAGTATTTGAGGATGCCCCTAGCCTCCCTCTGGAATAAGAAGAGAACGAATGGACTGTGCCTCTCCAGAAACTGCAAAGTTGTTTCAATATCAATGTTGATGAAGACGATGATCCTAGGAAGGTGAACATCGCCGAAACATAAGGCCAAAGAGACATAGAAGGACCAGGAATTGATATACCTTTCATTGGACATCTATACAAGATGGGACCTAATGAGATATTGAGGAGGTGTGTTATGGAGGCAAAGCGACAATTGATCCTCACGGAAGCTCATGAAGGCATCGCAGGAGGACACTACTCAGGGAAAGCAACAACGCAGAAGTTCTTAGAGTTGGCCTTTGGTGGTCTACCTTACACAGAGATGCTAAGGATTATTACATAGCCTATGATGTATGCCAAAGAGTTGGGAAACCGTCCAGAAGAGATGAAATTCCTTTAGCACCGCAGATGACCCTACAAGCATTTGAGAAATGGGCCATTGATTTCGTGGGACCTATAAACCCACTAGGAAAGCACACAGGAGCAAGGTACATCATCACTGTGATAGATTACTTGACCAGATGGGCTGAAGCATGAGAATTTAAGGATTGTAATGCAACTACAGCTACGCACTTCATATTTGATGACATCATAACCAGGTTTGGATGCCCGAAGATCCTTATGAGCGATCAAGGCACATTTCATCAATAAGACCTTTGAAGCCTTGACTGAAGAATTTGCAGTCCTTCATCATAAGAGAACAACCTACTATCCATAAGCGAACAAGACAGTTGAAGCATCCAATAAGATTTTGGAGACAGCGATGACAAATATTTGCAGTGTGAACAAGGATGACTGGGATTTAAGAGTACCAGTAGTACTATGGGCCTACAGAACCACTTGCAAGAAGTTGACCATACAGACTCCCTTCAAGTTGGTTTACGGTCTCGAAGCAATTGTCCCGATGGAATATTTGGTCCCAAGCTTAAGAATCATTGCCTTTATAGATATGGATGACACTGACGCTATTCAAGAGAGCCTCGTGCAGTTGGTCGAACTAGAAGAAGACAGATTTATTGCAGGATTTCATCAGCAGGTACAGAAGGAAAGAGAAAAGTCCTACCATGACAGACACATCAAGAAGAAGGAATTTAAGCAAGGCGATTTGGTATTGTTATATGATAGTAAGTTCATGAAGCATCCAGGAAAGTTTAGAACACATTGGCTTGGGTCATATGAGGTTGCCTATGTTACAAAAGGAGGAGATGTGCAGTTGAAGACTTTGAATGGAGAACGGAAGGAAGGTTTGGTGAATTGGAGCCGGTTGAAATTGTACTATGACAACCAGCTGCCTCACAGCTCTCAGTAAAAGCAAGAGGAAAAGGGTCCAGGTACCAGGTATAGTTTAAACTGGGTACCAGACATAGAAAAGACAATCTGCACAAGGAAGGGAGGGAGAGAGAAGAAAGCATAGACTACCCTGCGTAGTCTGAAGTCGAAGCAAATCAGGAAGATCAAGTCTGAAGTGCCTCGAGAAGAGTCACAGGTGAGTGTTGGGAGCCTGTTGGCCCTTGGTTATGGAAGTAAGCAAAGATTAAGGCATAAAAGACAGAATGCGAACTGCTTGGAAGACACAGTGACTGATACTGGGTCAAAGTGAGCAGAAGAGAAGAAAAGGTGGAGCGAAGTACGAGAAAGCAAGCCATTGGACAAGGAGATCGAGGATGACAGATCAATAAGGAAGATGGATCATGGACAACTCAACAAGAGGAATAAGCCACCATTTTCTTTGGAGCACCACGCGAGAAGGAAGGAAAGATAGGCTGGCGAAGCCTTGAAAACGCCGGTCAAGTTGACATAGGGTTTTAGACACCTAGGGTTTTGGTATCTAGGGTTTTGACACTTAGGTCTCAGTCTAAGGCTATCAGTGAGCTATTGTAAGGTATAAATAAAGGTCAAGAGGACCTGGGATGGGTTCAATTATGTTATGAGAAGAGATTGCTATTGAGAGAGAACTATTGTTTTGTGAGAACAGTTTGTATTGTAAGATCTTCAGCTGGGTGCGAAGATCAACCCTGCAGCTGGGTGCACAGGGTGGGAGGACTGAGAGAAGATAGAGAGAGAAAGAGAGAAGATCTGCTAGCTAAGAGCGTAGATAAGAACTATATGCTTTCATCTTAATATAATATAAATCACAGTTCTGTGGGCGTAGCCCTAGGGAGAGGGTGATCCACGTATATCTTGTGTTGTGGGTGATTGATGTTGTTTTCTTGCTTCCGTTACTCTGTTGATGTATTAGTATGTTAGATATGAAAGATAGTTGTGCGAAGTAGATCTAAGCTGTTAATTGATATCTAGATGTTGTGTTGTGCTTATATTGGATCCACTTTGTATTCCCTTTGGTTGTAGACATTTGTGTCCTTCAACACCCCATAGCTACTTCAGGTGAGACTACATCTACCTCGTAGGTGTTGCCGAAAGGGCCAGTAGTTAGGCCTTGTTGGTGCACTCTTGGAGTTGAACCCTGGGTCTGCCCCTGTGCCAACAAGCACCTTAACATTGACAGAGAGAATAAGTTTGGAAGAAAACCTTAGAACCAATAGCCAGCCAAGGTAATGTACCTCTCTTCAAAGCTAGCATACCAAGCAAAAATTCCAAACCATAACCAGAGAGAAAGTCCAAGCCAAAACCAAAATGCTAGTGGAAGCATCTGCAACTGCAGATCCTCTCCAAACTTGTGCACCATTGGTCTTATGCAGTTGTGAGAGAGAGTGTGACAAATGAGCTCTAACACTCTCTTATTTATAGTCCTCCAAGTGACCTAACTGGGTCAACTTCTACTTCTGGAGGCTAATAACTCAATAATAAATATTCTCTTGAGTCGACTTGTCTCCTAGGGTTATTATCCAACATTTTAGGGTTTATCTTGCTTCTCAAAATATTCTAGTATCATCGAGGTTACATGTAGAGGTTAATACCTCCCACAGCTACCATAATATCAACAAAATCGGTAGTTTATGTTTATGAAATTGTTGACTTTTAGGGAAAATCTCCTAACATATTGGGGCACAGGACTTAGAGAAATGTTTTATGCATTGGCATGAGCCTAGACCTACCATGTTTGACCTAGAGGGGAGTGCTTCACTTAGGGATGTTCTTGGAGTATTTTTGGACACATGCCATGTTATTCTATTTTCTTTATTCTTAGGTTGTTCCCTCTCGATAAAACATTGTACAAACAATGTAAAAGGGAGAGTGGTTAATCAATGTATGCCTCCTTTCGTTGCTTCCATTCTTCTTTCTTGAGAGAGTGTAATTAAGAGATAACATCAAGCACATATGTCAATTGTACTTCTTCATTGCAACATTGTGATTGTAACTATCCCATCTAATGTGGAGGAGATGTAAAATATTGGCTTCCCTGAGATCTAGGAGACTTTTTGGTGTGTTCCTACATGTCAAATATTTTGTTCTTCCTACAACCCTTGATAATAAAGACAAATCAACTACTTTATTGGCGACTATTTTCATGTGTTTTGAGTGTAGGAACTTCCATTTTTCTTAGATTCTTACTTGTTTTATTGCACGCTTGATAGAATCTAAGAAATAGGACTTAAACATTATCGTTTACCTTACTCTCTTTTCTTCACGCATAATTCGACTCCATAAAGCACCGATCAGTCTTTTAAGAGTATTTAATCATTCAAAAAAGAAAACTTATTTAATTACTTGATTTATGTGCATCCTAGGCATATAAGGCAGATAGATTAGGTTCTTTCATTGTCCTTTAGTTCTGTCCAAAAAAGAAAGCTTAGATTTTTTATTTTGTTATGTTACAATAAAAGAGAAACTATGTCTTTTGTAATTTGTGTGCATTAGAAAAACACAAAAACATTAAAAATAAAAAAATGGCATTTTAATTAGCATTTACAATGTTCAAAATAGCCATTACATCCTGTTGAACTTGTTGTTTTTTGCACCATATTTAGACATCTTTCAATTTATAGTTGCAACGTGTAGTGTGCCCAAAGCATAGTACAAATTCTACATCATTTTTTATGCATAATTTCAGTTTTTTATGCAATTTCCAACTGATTTTTGTTTGAATTTAATCACATATTTGTAAAAGGACATGGTATCCCCAACTCCTAGGGATAATGAAGGAGATGATGTCTCAAGGCCCTCAGGTTGCATACATGGAGTACCGAGAGACATTTTGACCAGCAGTGTCCACTTGCATAGACATAGACCCACCTCGCCACCACAGTTCCAGGATCGTCGTGACGGTATCCACCACATCAGATGGCTTCTAGAAAACATTGGGTCTTGATCCATGAGGTACAATCCAGGTATTATGGTGAGTGTCATTTCAATATTTGAGGCATTTGGTTTGTTGCATCTATTATTTCTTTTGATTATGTAATGTTTGCTTGGACATTATTCTCTTTGCCCTATTTCACTTTAGTGGTTGACATTGCGCCCTAGTAAGTGGGTCACCCTTAGGGATAGGTTTTCTACTGAGAGGTCAACTTGATAATTCATCGTGCCATTCTCAACCATACTTGTCAATTTCCACACTTCATCCCCTCGTCTCCTTACCTTTTGGGATTTTCGGGTGTACTAACCCAAGAAGGGGTTGTCCCTCATTTCATGGGAAGAAGGGGCTAAAGGCCCAGAGGCTTGTAGCTGGAAACAGATAAAATCCAGTCATAAACCTTCTAGATTCTCTCCCAAGGATCTCGAGGACAATGAAATGTCTCTCATAAGAAACTAATGGGACCCATGAAAAATAACTAATATAGATACCAACTAAGGGGGATCATGTGTGGGCACTATTTTCAATGCTTAGGCAGAAGCCCCATACATGTTTTCAACTTGGGGAAGCATGATGTGACCAGGGTAGAGTCAAGGTGGGCACTATTTTTCAATCTTAGGTAGAAGCCCCACCTTGGCTTCAACCTAGAAACATCTTAAAATAATAAAAGGCAAGGAATAGGTTTGGAAAAAGGTTGCATTGTAAATTAAGGTGCAGTACACCCTCTACAAAGGCACCCATAAATGAGAAACTACAACCCTTTGTATGTCACGAACCCCATGCCCAAAAGTCTTACCCCCATCCATGTCACTCCATCCACATGACTTAGAAAGAGGTCCACTCAGGAAACACTCCTAAATTTGAGGTACGATTCACCCAATAGGTCACTTTGTCAACCCTCCCATACCTAAACTTGGCAAATTGCATAGGGTATTTGAGCACTTTTTTATTTTGATGAGGTAGTTTGGATGTACATGCTTAGATGTCTCTTTTATTGATTTTATTTACTCATCATGATGTATTTGACTTGAGATCCTTGGAGGGCGTATTCATTGTCTTTGCAGGACCTAGTTGGTGGAAAGTTTTGGAAGAACAAGCCTAGCTTGGGCTTCCTTGGGGCTTGAAGCCTACTGTTTGGGTACCAGGGCCCACACATCGGATGATGATGATATACCTTAGGAGGCCTAAATGACACCTTGGACGATCTCACCTAGCCCCTATAAGCTAAATGACTTGCCTTTGGAGGCCAAAATGTCACCTTTAAGGGCTTGATGCCACCCTAGGGCTAGGGTTTGGTGGTGATTGGAGACACTTGGCACGTTTTGAGGGAGGGAGCCCTTGGATCATGGAGGAGAAGCTTACCTTGAAGACAATTGGCCTTTGGAGGCCTAGCGCACTCATCTCTAACCTAACGTCTTGACCTAAAGGTGCCAAAACGTTGCCCCAAGAGGGTGAGGTCATGTTTCTAGGGTTTATCTTATGTGCAAATTATGAATTAAAAAATGTTATTTTGGAAAAGGGGCAAGAGTAAGGGTTGTTTCCCCCTTATCTTGTAGTTTACCCTTTGAATTGGACAAACAATGTTTAGAGGATTTGTATAAATAGAGGTCACGTCTATTTCACTTTCATCATAGATGTCCCATTGTGAGAAGACCACATTGGCTGAAATTTTCGCTATACTTGAACATTTTTGGTATCTCTTTCTCTTGAAAATGATTTTTTGTATATCTCTTGATGAATGGATGAGCTAAGGTGATGCGCACCTCTTGGAGACTCTTGTTCTTGCTTATGGATGGTTTGTCTTGGTGAAACTAGAGTTTGATCTTGTAACTTTCTTGGTTTTGGTAAGGAAAATCGACATTCTTCTTACAAATTTCATGATATTCTTGGTTTAAACCTTAGGAGGAGTATAAGTGCATACACCCTCCATCAATTTCTATTCATTTGCTAGTTTACAAGTCTTGTATTGCAAGGTATCTTGGAAGAGTACAAGGGTGTACACCCTCCTTGATCTACCTTGAGTTTAGTTTGGATTCCCTAGGGAGTAAGAGGGTTTACACCCCTAGGGATCTTGTTGATATAACTTGTTTTTTAAAGACTCCATTCACCCTTTTGTTAAAGGCACTAATCTGAAATTTGCATTGGATATATAAATTTTTTGCTTTGGTAAATGTGATTTAGCGAGATATTAATATTGTTCAAGTTGGAATCTATTGTTGATGCCTTGAGCTTGCTAAAGCCTCTAGGGCATCTTAGTCTAGTTAGTCTCTTGGGAGATACAATTAAATTAAAGAAACGGTCATTAGGGTTGCAACAAATCACTCTCCTTTTGATTCATAACACACATTTCAACCATCAGAATTTGCTAAGAATTTGTCAGCGTAATCTACTAGTCCTAACGCATCTTTTGGGTGGATTCTTTGTGATTTTTGGTGGCTTATTTTTGTGTTGTAACAACTTTTTTTCTACATCCATAAGGCTGCAAATACATCTCTGCAATACTTATCTATAACAGCCTTACATCTATGCTAAAGTCTATGCTTTTATACTTGAGTTGTACTTGTGTTTACTAACTTATTTCTTGTATCACTTGTTGGAATTTTAGCATATTATTATCAGCTTTTAACTATCATTTATTGGCTGATATATATTCTTGTTAACTGCTTCAAACAGGGACATCAAGCTTAACTTGCTTGTTTATATCTTGTGCATTTGGCTTTTCTTGTGTCTCGGGCAGGTACAAACACTTTCCGCAAGTACTCAAAGACTTGGAAAACTTAAACCACTTATGAGATGTGTCATCAAAGTCATCTTCCACTTCACAACTTACCCTACAGGGGAATTCATTCCATCATCTCCCTTTTTGACTCATTTCCCCCTAGGGTCACCTGGGATTCCCCCCTTATGGTGATCAGTTCACCTCTAAAGTGACAGGAATAACTATCTAAGGTGACAGTGGATAGTTATTCTCCTAGTTGTCGCCATCTTGTGGTTTGGGTCGGGCTTTGCCCAACCTACAACTTGTGATAACAGGACACAAAGATTTTATTTCAATTTGAGGTGTTATTAATCATTGTTTTAATAACAATTTATTTCCTTAGATTTCTTAAGGATACCACCCTGATGTTAGCAGGCACTAAATTTGAAGTGAGAGGAGGTAAGTGAGGTGACAATGGCTTATTTCCTAATGTTATCTAGACTCCCTTCAACATTTTTGGGGTTGGAATTTCTCGGTAATAACACACTCCATACAGAGCCAATAAATAAATAAATATATTTTTATGCAATCAAATCATACCTCCCCATTTTGGAATGCTTTTCATCCCCAAAATTGTGAAGGAGATGCAAAAAGTTTTCCTAAACTTTCTCCTTGGAGTACCACTTTTATTTTCTTAGTAGTTACCCTTTTAACCTAATCTTCCAAAATTCGTGCTAACCCCTTCTGGTCATTATGGTCTTATTCTATCTTATATTTTTCTAACTCTTCTTGTGCATCTGGTCCTAAGTCTTCTATGGAAGGTAGGACTTGCCCCTCATTTTCTTCATCAAGCATGGATGGTTCATACAGTTTCAGATTTTCAACATTCATCACTAAGTAAATGTGCAAGTATGGACATAAAGTGAGTATGTAAGTATTGTTTCCTACCTATTATAACCCTTTGAAAGATCCACATATCAAGGAATTGAAATTCTTCCATGCTCCTTGTGGTGTTTCTTTGTTCATGTGTAGTCAAACTCGATCTCTTGCCTTGAATATATTTTCTATCGTGTGTTTTCCATGCCTGGACTTGTACTTTTCATCTGTTTCCTTCAATCGTTCTTGAACTTGTTAATTGACCAACCTTATTTTATCAATGAATTTTTCTACCTTCAACACATCACTTAAGGATTTTTCCTTTTCTCCTTCATGTTTCCCATATACAATGCCTAAAGGTGGAGGTGGAAAATATCAAAAACAAGTTTCAAAAGGGGACACACTAGTGGAAGTGTGCACTACCATGTTATACTAGAATATTGAATGTGGATCATATTTTCATCCCAAAACCTAGACTTCTTTTGGATATAACCAATGAAAAGTTGCGCCAATGTCTTCTTCACCACCTTCGTTTGACCATCCATTTTTTGATAGAAGGTTGTCAATCTCTTTAATTTTGTATCCAATCTTCTTTCATAATGTAGACCAAAACCTACTATGGGATCTTATATTTCTATCAGAAATAATGCTCCTTGGTATCCTAAATTGCATCCAACCCAATGCAAAGAATAATCTTGTTGTTTTTGGTCCTTTGATGGTCTCTTTACAACACATCAAGATGCACATTTTACTAAATCACAAAACTACCACAAAAAGTAGTTGTGCCCTCATCTTGTCCTTGGAAAACCTCCGATAAAGTCCATAGATATGCTTTCTCATGGCCTTGTAGGTATAACCAATGGACTATATAGTCCTTGCTTCCTATTCTTGGGCTTGTTATTACAACAAAGTGTCCATCCTCTTATAAACCTAGATACTTCTAATTTGGATCAATACACATACTTTGTTAGTTGGCTATTGTTTTTCCAATACCAAAATGGCCAACAACTTTGGAGGTACGAACCTGAATTATGAGTTGTATTCTTTCTCCTTTAAGCACACACAACATCCCCAACTTGAGTAACCCATATTGGATGGTAGTCAACCCTGTCATCTCCTTCTTCATGAGTCTTTTGACCATACAACTACTAATGTATCTCCTCAAAGTCCCCATCTTTAGTTTATTCTTCTTTGTATGCTTCATGCGTGAAAGGATTTGTTACCCCTCAAAACTAAACCTTTAATTATCAAATCCCTAATGTATATGGGACAGCCTTGAGGTTATGTGGGAGAGTTGTCAACTATCACCACAGTATCATGTCCTCTCACTTCTGAGCTAGTGTTTTCCCATCCCAAGAGAGGTATCTCTGATTAAATTCCATGTGTCTCTAATTCCTCATATATTCAACATGATTCATGAAAATACAAGTACATAATGTAAAATTTTGGTGGAGGGATCTATCGAGACTAATGCCTTAATCTTTGGGTGATAGAGTTTACATTTTCAAAAAGGGGCCTTGAATGTGAAATGGAAAACATCACACGAGGATCTGAAAGATAATTCTTGTCAATCAAATCAATCAAATATTGCATAAACACTTAATGAAGAGAATGTAGAACATAGAATTGTCATACAACTATAAACAGTCAATGGATCATGCAAGTAGAATAAGCAGCAATATTTTTCATCCAAGATATCTGTTAAAATATTGTGTAACTGCAAAGAATATTCTTATCCCCTTTTGTGGATAAAGTAAAATATAAAATATATATTATTGATTAGATCAATCCCCTTTTGTGGATTGATCATTTCAGTCATTTGTAATTGACCAAATCCCCTTTTTCAGATTGGTCAAACCCTAATTGTAATATGAAAATTAAGATGTCAGCCCCCAGGAAAATTAAAGTGTTTCTAACCACCCAGAAAGACAAGTCGACCCTGCCAGTGAAGAGACAACTCCTTTCAGCACTTGCCAATTTGTATAAATAAAGGAAGCCAACCACTCATTTTTTCACTCAATCAACTCACTCATCTAGTGCGCAAGTATTGAAGGAAGCTATAGTTACCAGTTGTCAGAAGAAGGAAGAGAGAGAGGCGCATTGCTTGGGAGAGGATATTCTCCAATGTTTGGTTTATTGTCTTGGCTATTTTCTGGTCTAGCATCATGGTAGTTTGTCTCTCGTAGAGAGAGATTTATTCTGGAGCTGTACTTGGTTATTGAATCTATATTAAAAAAAAATGTTTGGTTTTCTTCCCCTTGAGGGTTTCCCAGGATAAATGCTTGTGTACTCTTGTGATTGTGTTTCTCTCAATGATCCTATATTTTCTATGGTTATCTAGTAAATTGAAAGTAACCTAATAATACCTTAAACCTTAACATGGTATCAGAGATAAGCTGAAGAGAGCATCTTTCATAGGAAAAAGAAAAATGTTATTGTTGTCGTACAAGAAAATTAGGGTTTTTTATTGAAGATGAATTTCATCCCAAAGATCATCTAGAAAAGTGTGCCCTAGCCTAAGGAACTCCTTGACACCTTCAGCGCACCTTTTTAGTGGATAGAACTCTCGGAAAGTGAAACCCTAGTTTTCACCAGTACCATAAGTACCAGAAAACAAGAAGTACCAGGAAACAAGAAGTACCAGAAAACCAGAAGTTGCAGTCCAAAATTTCGTAGGTCCAGTTTCAAGGGTCAGAAATTGGAATTTTTAGAAACTGACTATACCAACATACTCACCTCAATCCAGTGCATCTTTTGGTGAGTTCATTTTTTAGATCCAAGAAATTTGATTTTTATTATTTCTATAGCCCGGAGGGCTAGGGTTTCTACTGCAAGAAAGAATGGCTACCAGTATGAGGGTAGAAGACAGGATGGAATGATCTAGAAACTTCGGATCTTGGAAGCATAGGTTGCATATGATTCTAGACGAGAATGATCTCCTAGAACATGTTATAGTGGGTGTACCAGAACCAGAGGAAGAAGAGAAAAAGACCAAGCATAAGAAGAAGGGAAAAGAAAGCATCAAGCACATGTGGAAGAGGAAGAAGAATCTCCTCCCTCAAAGAAAGATTTAGTAGAAATTGAGGATTATGTACTTTAAGTTGAAGATAGTTAATTTGAAAATAGATAGCAAATGGTGGAGTCTGTGGAGCCTCCCCACACAAAAACAAAAGATAAGTATTCATGTTCATTTTTAGTATCTTGTTTACTTTAATACTTTATGATTACAAGTTAATTTTTTGTGAGAATGTTAATCAACCTCGTTCTATTTCAGTGTCTATGCATATTTATGAAGGAAGTATCAAAGAAGAGGATAAAGAAAGAGATAAAATATTTATTTCAGGCATGATCACTCATGAGAGTGACAAAGGTATGTGTTCAGCTATGATAGTAAGGAAAAATTTGGTAATTTCATAGCTAGAGTATAAAAGAATTCAAAAGTCTTATTCATGATTAGGGTTTCAGATGTATACATGGTTGAACAAGTTTTGAGTAAGAAAAGATGTGTACTACTCTGATAGAAATCATGATACAGTTTTATTTGATTATTGCTTATTGTTACTGACTGATTGGCTAAGTGACATATCTCAGAAAGAATATTGTAAGTAAGTTTACAGGTCTCAGAAGAAAGAACTTATGCCTTGACTTGCAGAAGTTAGATAGCATGAGAAGGACTTATGATAAGGTGACAGTAAGTAAGAACTAGATAGTATCTAGTATTTATATAGGAGCAAGAGGCTCCTAAAGATGCAGAACAGAAATGTTCAAGATGAAGAGAAAGATGGATACTCAGATATAATTGATGAGATGCAGGTAACTACATGTTGCTCCAGTATCGTTCTTATAGATGAAGAGGGAACAGGTTGATCCAGTATGAATTCATAAAGAAAGAAATGTTCAAACTCAAGAAGGCACCCAGGATATTACAGAGGAGAACTTCAAGGATAATGATTAGAAGCTCTTAGTTTGGTGCAAGAGGGAGCTATGTCTCTGAGTTCAAAATAGAGGATCGTGATTTGGTGCAGTTAGGAAAGTAGATGGATGGTGCCTAGATATTTTGATCAAGATGAAAGTTATCCAGTAGATGGATGGTGCCCAGCAAATGGGTATCATGGTATTATACCATGGAAAGATTTTGGACCACAAGAGTTTTTTTAGATCCTATAACTAGACCTTCGTAGAGAAGCAAGAGGCCTTCATAGAGAAGGAATGAGAAATCCTATAGGTAGACCTTCATAGAGAAGGAAAAGAGAAGAGACCTTCATGGAGAAAGGGAATGAGAAATTTGCCAAGGTTGGCCTCTGTCCAAGTATTGAGTTTTGGATACTCTAGGGACATGCTAGAATACCCTCATAGAGAGGGGTGTGACCAACCTCATAGAGAGGAGTGTGGATGTTTCTCCAAGGAGCAGCAGGCAGATACTCTCCTCTGGCCAAGGATTGAGTAGCCTGGAACACAAACCTTGACCATGTGGAATGGTTAGTTGGCTCTTGAGGTTTGTGTCATGATCCTGTGTGGATCATGGAAAGGGAGTCTAGTCTTGCCCARGCTAGCATCTTAGCTTCTCTAGTTCATGTGGGATGACTAGGAGTGAAGCTATGGTAGTAGTCCTCCCCAGTGGATGGGTGAGATAGATGACTACAAGAGAAGGGAGAACATAAAAGGAATGGAAAAACTCATAGAATATCTTCTGTGTGAAGATAAGACATTTTCTGTGTGAAGATAAGACATTTTCTGTGTGAAGATAAGATATCTTTTGTGTGAAGATAAGAAAGAATATCTTATGTGTGAAGATAAAGAGAACAAAACTTCTTTAATATATATTCATGGAAAACTAGTCAGTGATCGTGATGCCAGATGACAAAGTTGATAATATTGATGCCTCTTGTTATCCAGTTGATGTTGTTACCCAGTTGATGATGTTGCCTAGTTGATGATATTTCCCAAATGATATTGTCCAATTGATGATGACATCCAGTGACCTATCAAAATATAAAGAATATCCTTCTTGTTAAGAGGGAGTGTTAATATATTGTGTAACTGCAAAGAATATTCTTATCCCCTTTTGTGGATAAAGTAAAAGATAATATATATTATTGATTAGATCAATCCCCTTTTGTGGATTGATCATGTCGGGCATTTGTAATTGACCAAATCCATTTTTGTGGATTGGTCAAACCCTAATTGTAATATGCAAATTAAGAAGTCATTCCCCAGGAAAATTAAAGTGGTTCTAACCACCCAGAAAGACAAGTCGGCCCTGCCAGTGAAGAGACACCTCTTTTTAGCGCTTGTCAATTTGTATAAATAAAGGAATCCAACCACTCATTTATTCACTCACTCATCTCACTTATCTAGTGCGCAAGTATTGAAGGAAGCTACAGTTACCAGTTGCCGGAAGAAGGAAGAGAGGGGGGTGCATTTCTTGGGAGAGGATATTCTACAGTGTTTGGTTTATTGTCTTGGCTATTTTCTGGTCTAGCATCATGGTAGTTTGTCTCTCGTAGAGAGAGAGTTATTTTGGAGTTGTACTTGGTTATTGAATCTATATTAAAAAAAATTGCTAGGTTTTCTTCCCCTTGAGGGTTTCTCAGGATAAATGCTTGTGTACTCTTGTGATTGTGTTTCTCTCAGTGATCCTATCTTTGCTATGGTTATCTAGTAAATTGAAAGTAACCTAATAATAGCTTAAACCTTAACAATATAATTAGATAATAATACAATAACCAACATCATTGATCCTTCATCCCTTACAAAGACAATAACAGGAAACAAAGCAGTCTTTCCACTACAACATACCTCAATGAAACTCCCAAGGAAGATATCAACTCTCCAAGTAAAAGATAGAGAAATACTAATACATAAACAAACTCAAATTGCAGCACTTCATACAATAGGTGATTTACATAATGACAAAGAGAGGTGGAAGGAACTACAATGGTTACATCATCCTCCAAACATTGAAGCAAAAAATAGTCATATTACATCAACTATAGTGAAGGAAGTCTCACATTCATGTGGAATAAGAGGAAGGGCAAGCCTAAATATGATCAGAGGGATGGCAACTCTTGGCTTAGCCCTTACATCATCAAGAAGAAGTCTGAGAAAGAGAAATACTACTTGACAACCTTGGATGGGAGAAAGATGCCATTACCAGTAGATGGGTCTCTTCTCCAACCCTACATTCAAGGTACTTGACTTCTTCAAGGCCCAAGCCCCAAGTAAGTAGGTAGGTCATCTTGTTTTCTTGCATTTGCATCTTGATTTCTCATGGTATCTTAGTTGCATTTCATCTTTGATTTTCATTTTTCTCTACTTGCATTATTGATTTACATTTTTCTCTTTCATCATATATATGTAAAATACAAAAAAAAAATATTTTCTGAATTAGTAGTCAATTTTGAAATTTTGATTTTGATTATATAGACAAAGGGTGAGTACAACCACCCTAGATTTTACGGTTTTATGTTTCAGTGTAGGCAAAAGTCTAACCAGGAGATGTTGAGGTTCTCATGCACTCTACGACGAGCACATGTCCTCAAGTAGGAGCTTGATGTTATCCCCAATTCCTAGGGATAACTAAGGAGATGATGTCTTGAGGCCCTCATGTTACAAACATGGAGTATCGAGAGACATATGGTTGACAACGTCCACATGCACAGGCAGAGACCTGCATCACCACCACACCACCTCAGTTCATCATGATGGCATTCACCACATCATCTTGCTTCTGGAAGATGATGGGTCTTTCCCCATGAGGTACAAGTCAGGTATTGTGGTAAGTGTCACTTTAATATTTGAGGCATTTTGAGTATGTTGAATTTTTAACTGATTTGGATTATCTAACGTCTACTTGGAAATTATGCTCTTTGTTTTGTTTCCCCTTGGTGGTTGACTTTGTGCCCTAGTAAGTGGTCACCCTTACGGATGGGTTTGCTACTGGGAGGTCTCCTTGACTAGTCATCATGCCATTCTTGATCATACTTACCACTTTTCACACTTCATCCCCTTGCCTCCTTATCTTTTGAGATTTTTGGGTGTACTGACCCAAGAAGGGATTGTCCCTCATTTCATGGGAAGAAGGGGCTGAAGGCCCAGAGGAAATGTAGTTGGAAAAATATAAAAGTCAAATCATAACCTTCCATATGCTCGCCCAAAGAGATCTTGAGAACAACAAAATGTTTCTCCTAAAAAATCAAAGACCTGCAAAAGAAAATACATATATATAAAATGTATCACTTGTTGAGGGATCTACACAAGTGTGTTACAAGCTTGATTTTACCCCTATGGCACTTTGTGTATCACTCCCTTCAAGTGACACTATGGTATAACCCCCCAAGATTTATTTTACCCATAGGGAGTACCCAGTCGTTCTGGACCTTAATTAATTAATGGAAATAAATGGGTTTGGAAAAAGGATGCATTGAAAATGAAGATGCAACACACCCTCTACAAAGGCACCCATAAATGAGACATTATGAACCCTTGTATGTCATGAACCCCATGCCAAAAAGTCTTACCCCCATCCACTTAATCTTCTCCACATGACTTAGAGACGGGTCCACTTGGGAAACACTCCTTGACTT
>JZKD02S1672947.1:1106823-1118793 GCA_000966675.3 Picea glauca | reverse complement strand
GGCATTAAAGAAGTAGCCAATTTATCCTTAATATAAGGCTCATCTACCCATGTCATTATTCTATTACTCATTTTATGGATCTGTCCAGGATTTAAGGTCTTTTTTCATGATTTGACGTCTTTTGGATCATTAAGGTCTGTCGAGTCATCATGTCCAACCATGCCTTGCTATGTAATGCATGAAAGGTCATTCATACGTATCATTATCTTCAACCATACTCCTTCCTCAAACCATGAATTAATCATTTGAAATCCTTGTTGTGCATCCCCAAATCGACTCACTGCCTATGAAAATATCCTAGTGCAAAATGCACTTCATGCTAGGAAAATGCAATGTCTATGTAGTACATGCCTTCCTAAGATCGTATGAATTAAGCCTAACATGTATTCTTTCATGTTACACCATATTTCATGTTTGGACTTCTGTCTAAGTGCCCAAAAATTCAACTGTTCATTTGGGCAATTCTGGCAACAAAAAGAGAGTATCACGTCAACCTACTATGGCTTAGGGACATGCATGTTGCACCATACAAGAGCCCTCTTGAAGAAATTTGGGTGCATGAATGAAGTATCTTAGCCTGTCTACCAACTCACATTTATAGAATTCTCACAATTACCTCCAATTGTTTACCATAAACATGCCAAAATGACAATTTCATAAAATTTACTAGTTTTCCATGTCTTCACCACAATGCACAACAAGGCCTCATAAAGATTCCAGCTTCTGATTTTAATTGTTGTGTCCCTTAGGACATACTAGACTTTCTCACAGTGTCATATTTTTATATTCAACTTTAAAAGTTTATGTTGTGCGAAAATACCATCCTCTGCCAATTTCACACACTGTAAAATTAACCATGCATGCCCCAAGAAAATGCACACCAACACTACAATAGGCATGCTCATCAAAGTGGGTGGCCAATTTGGTACCTGTAAGAAAAAAGAGCGGAAAAATAAGATTGTGTGTAGATTTTTGAAACTTAAACAAAGTGCACTCAAGGACCACTACCTGCTCCCTAAAATGGACTATATTTTGCAAAAGGTAGTGGGGTCCCAGAATATGTCCATGCTGGATGGTTTTTTGGGTTACAATTAGATCCTGGTGCACCCAGATGACAAGGAAAAGATGGCTTTTATGACACCATGGGGGACATTCATGTATGCTAAGATGCCTTTCAGCTTGATGAACTCCAGATCTACTTTCTAGAGGGCGATGGACATAGATTTTGCCAACAAAAAGGATAAGTTTATTGTGATCTATCTGGACGACATCACAATGTACTCTAACTCTGATGAACAACACCTCGAGCATCTGAAGAAGGTCTTCTAGAAATGTAGGAAATTCGGCATATCATTGAATCCAAAAAAGTCACATTTTGGGATGCAAGAAGGGAAGTTGTTGGGGCACATCATCTCAAAGGAGGGTATTAAGATAGACCCCAGCAGGGTTGAAGGAATTCTGAAAATCAGCACTCCATGCAGTAAGAAGGAAGTGCAATCTTTCCTAGGGAAAGTAAATTTCTTGAGAAGATTCATCCCGAACCTGGCAGAAATTATAAAGCATATCACCTGCATGCTCATAAAGGGGAATGAGATCAAGTGGAACCCGGAAGCCAAGAAATCATTTGAAGATATCAAGGTGGTGCTGACTACAGCTCTCATGTTGGCCAGCCCAAACTTCATGAAAGACTTCATCTTGTTTTCATTCACCTCAGAGCATACAATTGTCGGTGTGCTGTTGCAAAAAGATGATCAAAACTTTGAGAAGCCTATAGCCTATTTCAGCAGGACGCCGAGGGATTCTCCACTGAGGTATGAAATTATGGAGAAGCAAGCATACGCCTTAGTAAATTCCCTAAAGAAGTTCAAAATGTACATATTACACTCCCACGTTATCTCTTACATGCCCAGCAACTCAGTCAAGGATATCATGACTCGGTCTCACCCTAAGGGAAGGAGAGGTAAGTGGATAGTGGCCATGCTGGAATACGACCTAGAAATCAAGCCCATGAAGTTGATTAAGGGTCAGGGCCTTGCAAAGTTGATGGTGCTGTCAGACTGCGATGCTTTGGGAATCAACTTCATCGTGATCTGTCAGAGAATCCTCAGGAGGAAACAACTGCGCAGGTGTCCCTCTGAATTTAAGTAAGACCAAGGCTAGATTCTTGAAACTCAAAGTTGTTAAGTTTTGCATCCGAGATAACTCGCTACACTGGAAAGATCCTGGAGGGATATTGCTGAGTTGTTTTCTGGAAAATGAAGCAAAACAAGCCATCGAGGAATTCCACAAAGGCAACTGCGAAGGACACCACTACTGGAAAACCACCATGCACAAAATCTTAAGAGCAGTTTACTATTGGCCTACCATCTTCGCAAATGTATACAAAGAAGTTTCCAGTTGCCATGAGTGTCAGACTTTTGATGGAAGAAGAAAGTTACAACCCCTGCCACTAAAACTGATCTTAGTCGAAGAACCTTTCATGCAATGGGGCATGGATTTTATAGGGGAAATAAATCTGCCATCCTCGACGCAGCAGAGATGGATACTCACGGCCACAGATTACTTCACGAAATGGATAGAAGCAATCCCCACAAAGCAGGTTACTGATGCAATCATCATTCAATTTTTGGAGAGAAACATCCTGTCGAGATTTGGATGCCCTATCAAGATCATAACAGATAACGTGGATGCATTCAAGTCCAAGAAGATGGAGAAGTTTTGGCAGGATTACAATATAACCCTGGGGAATTCTACAACGTATTAACCATAGGGAAATGGGTTAGCAGAATCATCGAATAAAAGCTTAACTAGGATCATCAAGAGACTCTTGCAAGACAACAAGAAGGCCTAGCATAAAAATCTTATTTACACACTGTGGGCAGACATGGTTACCACCAAGAAGTCCATCTCAACATCACCATTCCAGATTGTATACAGCACAGACACGATTTTCTCCACCTCACTGGGGTTTCCTGTTAGGAAGTTGCTGCAAGAGTAGGAAGCCGAGCCAGATGACATGCAGAGGAGAATAAATCAGTTGATCCACACACAACAGATAAGGGAACAGGTGTATAATTGATCACAAATCCACCAGGAAAGGATAAAGAAAACCTATGACAAACACTCTAAGAAGGAGGAATTTCAGTTGGGGGATTTGGTACTGAAATGGGATGCGAGGAATGAAGATAAAGGAAAAGACGAGAAATTCGATCATCTTTAGACAGGCCCATTCAGAATCGGTGCATATCATGGGAATAATGCTTATTTCCTAGAAGAACTAAATGGAGAGTGCATTGGTTGGGGGTCTATAAACGACAGGTTCCTCAAGCACTACTTGGTGCAATAAAGTCCATTTAAGTCACTTGTCATTGTAAATAGTCATTTTATTTTTGTCCTAGGTCAGTCTATCAACAAAAAATTGAAGCCCGAAGTGAAGGCCTTGAGTTTATGCTAAGTCTATTAGAAACTATGTCAATAAGTTTAGGTTGTGTTTTGTTTTGCGTATTTCAGTGTCCGAAAGTTGAATAAGGCCCAATGGTCAGGCACCTGGTCTTTTGTTCTTTTCTACCTCGCTGGGAGGATAGCATCCCCATTGGAGCCAGCTATTAGCGCTGCCATTTTTATTGTTAGTTAGGGTCGATCTTAGTCAAGTCATGGCCTATGTGTCAAAGCATGTGAAGTCAGGTACTGAACAAAAAAGGGATCGAAGTCAACAAGTGGTCGGTTGGCCCTTGGAGTTGGGAAGGGACGTCAGAGCCAAAACATCTGTAAATAGTATGATTCTGTTCCCAAAGAGTCAGGTCCTGTCAAAAAGGGAGTTTCTATGTGCCCCGAGTCGAGGCAAATTGTTAATAGAAGTTGCGTCAGCAAGTGTAGTGACCATCATCAACTCATTATGAAGGCTGGAAGAATGAAAAATCGCGATGTTCATATCACGTATTCCCTATAGCCCTTATCAGTTGTACTTTACATGTGTAGATGTGCTATGGAAAATCTTCAGTTCGTTTCGAAACATCCAGTCACCAAAAATTCAGTGTTCCCTGGCACGTTTCCACCTACCGCCTGCTTTGTTATCAATTCCAAATGTTCTACACGCATTCTATTCGCCAATCAGGCTTATGAACTATTTGTAGTTTTTCTCGCAAGCCCAGGTTGATCAAGATTTCTGCCTTGGGCCTATGCCAAATCCATCGCGCACAGGACAAATATGTGTTGCACCATGGAAACCTCCCAAAACATAAGGAAGGGTGCGCGAAGTAGCAGAAGAACTGGGCCCGAGCCCCAAAGCTTGACATTGATCAACGAAGATCTGGAGGTTGGGGCGTCTTTCGAGTAGTTCGGGTGCATGGACTTTTGCAAGAAAATTCAAGGATTCAATACGAGACTAGCTGAGCAGTTCACACTCAGTTTCGACAGATTCCACGCGGTGATCTCGGGCGTCATTTTCCAGGTGACTGAGGAAACTCTGTCAACCAAAACAGAGATCCCTTTGCGCAACGCAAAATTGGTTCAAAAGCATTCCTTTGGATGCTTGGTGCTATGAATATTTCATCAAGCGAGATTGTTTAGGTGGGAAAATTGAGACAGGCGTTCCGAGTGGATATTTGCAGGAACCTTTTCGAAAACTGCTTGAAGTAATTAGGAGATATTTCAGCTGTGAAGGGAGGTTCGACATGATACATTTGCATCACATTAGATTGTTGATGCACTTCACAGGAAGGAAGCCATTAAATCTACCCTTTTTCTTACACCAGAACCTCTGAGAGATGGTGGACAACACCTGGGCTAAAGTGGATAAATCGAAAAGGAAACTCTCTCATGTCTCTCAGATTAAATTGCTTGTAGTGGAGGAATTAAGGCAGTTGGGAAATGCCTAGGATTTGTTCTTGCTCACAGCAGGCATCCCCAAGGATCCAAAAGGGGATTTCCCTCTGCACGCAGAAAGGGTAATATCACACCTCACAGAGACTAAATTGGAAGAGGTTGCGTAGGAAGGAAAGACGTCGGAAGTCATGTTCCCCCAACAGCTAATACCCCAGAGAAGGGCCAGGCCAAAGAAGAAAAAGGAAGCTAGGGAAACTCTAGTCCCAAGAGAACCGCACGCAAGGTCAGTTGTCAAAGAATTACTTATGCACGCTATTCGGCTGGAACCTGTCGAAGGTACAAATCGAGAAAGCTGGAGCTGAATGAGGAGGACAGATTTTCGAGGCACAGATGTTTGAGAGTCGTCTTAGTAGGTATAGCAAGCGCAACTCATTATCGTCGAGCTTTACTAGGAAAATAGGGAACTAAGATGACAGCTAGCAGTGAAGACCCTTGAGGTGAAAACATCACAGGGCTGCGAGGGAAATGTGACATGGATCAAGAGATAGCTCAGAGATGTGCAAGACACAATTGTACAACTGCACAAAACACAGAGGATAACTAAAGAAAGGAATGCGAAGAATTTCAGAGAATGTGAAGTGACCAGGGAGAAAGTCTGTGTAGCTCTTGCCAGTGCGCAGAAGAAGCGTGATTAACTGAGTGCATTCTTGTATTCTCAAATTTTGGTGTGGATTTTGACAATTTTGAGGAAGGCGTCACCCTTGGACAGTCTGGTCATTTTGGTAAAGACTGCGACAGTCGGCATTCACCCACCACGTACGCACCCCTGCAAATGAGCACGTGACAGAAACCAATGTCATTACAGTAGATGGCGTAAGTCTGATCAGAGCACTTGATTGTTTACATACCCTACGAAAGGAAGGCATCGACACATCACTCTCCCATGACGAGACCTTATTGATAACCGAACCTCATGGCAGATACAAGTGGTTATGACACGACTGAATGCAGTTGGTTTCTATTTTGGAAAGGTGCCATACAAAGAGTCACTTGACAAAGAACAGTTAGTTTCTTGAATTCTAGGGATAGTAGCTAGAGAGTTGGGCAGCCCAAGCAATGCCTTTACCTATATGTTTCATCCTTTCAATGTAAGCCGGGTTAGTTGGCAAAATTAGTGTAGACAGTGACTATTGAATGTAGTTTGAGCTTGATCAGAATTTAGTGCAAATGTCATGAAGCTTTGATGAAAAGATTCTAATTGTAGCAATTGGATGTATTGTTTCTCTCTTTGCATACGTACTTCCTGTATTTTTTATTTGTATCTATTTCTGTCTGAATCAGAACGTAATTTCGAACCTAGGATTCATCGCACAGTGCCCTGGGATTCATGCCATTCAGACAAACCATCTTTCCTCTAAGTTAACTCTGAATTCATCCTCAGCGATGCTCCGAGTTGCTTCCTTTGTTTTTCCCCCTGCCTCACACAATTATTTTATACTAAAGACTGCTACTCGCTTATCCTTTATCCTCTCAAGTTCAATGATTGAGTCATTTGTTTCTATCGTTTTCTTGAATAGACTCCATAGCCCGAGGTCTTGCTCCTTTTCACCAATAGAACCAAAAATTATCATTCAAAGGTGTTAAATCTAGCCGACATCTTAAAGCCATATCCTATACCAAGACAAAGTCTCCCGAGAGAGCCCTCTCCAGGTCCGAAAGGCTAGTTTCGGATCTCAAAGTTGGTTTGTAGGTTGCCTCTGTCATTCGTTTCTCAGCTGAACAAAGTTTACAGAGAGATAACACGTCACAGTAGCTATTGCATGTTATTTCCTTAGATTGAGGGTTGATAATTTGACAGAATGTATTTCATCTATCTCAAGCGCAGGCCTAAAAGAAAAGATAGAAAATCTGATGATTCAACTGCAAAAGAATTGCAACCACCTTGATCTTTTAGAATCACATTTTAATCAATCTTGTAAGGGTTTTGTAATTTTGATGATGGGTAAGTGCTCAACAAGAAACCTTCATATGGAGTATGGATTGATTGAATTCAAGCTTGGAAATGTAGCTTTCATACGGACAATAAGATGATATTTCATTGCTTGAATTCAATCAATCCATATTCCTTGATCCTAGTAAATCTTGTTTTATATTGTTGACAATTGCTAATTGATTTTTTTTCACATTTTTAGCTATAAATTTGTTGCTAGGAAAGCATGCACCTCAATCTATTATTGACCTGGAACCAAAAGATTCAACAACTTATGTGCTACTATCAAATATCTATGTGGCAGCACGATGGTTGGATGATCCAAAAAAGGTGTGAAATATTATGAAAGAGATAAGGGTGAAAAAAGAAACAGGTCATAGCTAGGTTGAGACCAAGCACAAGGTGCATGAAATCTTTGTTGGAGACAGGTTACACCCATAGACATATGAGATTTGGGCTACATTAAGAGATTAACTAAAGAAATCAAGGCAATAGGGTATGTACCTGAGAACAAGTTTGTGCTCAATGATGGAAATCAGGAGCAAAACAAACATGCTCACAATTACTATAGTGAGAAGGTAGTTGTTTATTTTGGCCTTATTAACACATCTCCTGGGATAACATTTCAAGTAATGAAGAATTTGTGTATGTGTTATGACTGGCATACTACCACCAAATTCATATCCAAAATCATCGGCCGAGAAATGATTTAGGGATGCCAATCGTTACCATAATTTCAGGGAAGGCCTATGTACTTGTGGGGACTATTGATGATAAGTGAATCAAAGAGTAGCCTTTAAATTATGCAAGGGCAGAAGTTGCCTCCGTGAATAGTTGTCTTTGGTACAATCCTCCAATACACTTATCTTTTTTATCAGAGAATGAAGTAGAATCCTATCTTGGTATGAATGTTTGGAAAAAATATCTCTAGACTCCCTACACACCATAATGCAGCTGGAAGATCCATTCTCCTGGAGGATGGCATAAGACCCTAGTTGTGGACTAGGACCCCCAGTACACTCTTGGGGTTCTTGGTCTGGGACCAAGCAGTTAGAAGCCATGGAAAAAAATTGAAAAGACCCTTGTGAGGGCCCCCAGTACACTCCTGGGGTTCTTGGTATGGGACCAAGCAGAAAGACCCTTGTATGGGCCCCTAGTAGATGACTGGGGTCCTTGGTCTGGGACCAAGCAGTAAAGACCCTAGATGTATTATAGGGCCCCTGGATATGTTACAGAGAATCCTTTCCCTAAGCTTGGATTGATCCTTGGATGTGTTCCTTGGTGGTTGATATAAGTCCCTAGAAGTGTCTAGGGCCCCTAAATGTGTTCTAGGGTACCCATGCCTAAAGCATGGGTTGATCATTGGTCTTGTACCTTGGTGGATAAAACCCCAGATGTGTTTTGGGGCAACCTGGTCTTTGATCAGGTAGATCTTGGTGTAATACCAAGATGTGTTGGTGTGTGATCCTCTTCCTCTCTCTCAGTGTGGTCCACGAGACCTAGGAGAGATTATGAAGATGAGCATGACCACATTGTGGGATGTATCCCTTATGCAGTGATGATAAAGTTAATTGGTTACCTTGAGAATCATATGGACATGTGTTGCCACTAAGAAAACATCTATGTCTCTCCTAACCCCTTGATTGTTCTTTACCCCTTTGGTTTTGAGTTTGGGTTTGAGTGGGGGATTGTAATTTTGTTTTTAGGGCTTAATAAGAATATTAAATTAATATTTAAATGTGACATATTAAATTAATATGTATATTAATTTAATAAGTCATTTTATTAATTATATTTTTATAATCTAGCCCTAGCCTAAAAACTATATATAGAAACCTCTCCCCTCATTTTTTCCTTACACTCACACTCTCTTCTCTTCAAGTATGGTGGATTTCTCTAAGGCTCTACTATTGTTGTGGCCTCCCCTTGACTGTTGTTGCGGCCTCCCCTTGACTGTTGATGCAGCCTCCCCTTTGATTGTTGTTGCGGCCTCCCCTTGACAGGAAGCTACGACCTCCTTTCCTTGTTGTTTGTCTGTTCCTTTATTGTTGAGTGGAGGGTAATTCTATTGCTACCAGAAGTCTTGTGGAGAGTTGTTGTGTGTTGAAGGTTTACTATTGCCAAGAGTCTGTCGTTCCTTTCATTGAAGGTTTCACTATTGCCAAGGGTTTGCCGTGTGTTAAAGTTTTCACCAAACCTCTCCTAAGTGGTTGTCATCCCATTCTTTGGGATGATCTGAAACCCTTTAGGGATGTGGCCTCCTTGCTGGATTGCTGGCCCTTCACCTTTGGCAATTGTCACCTATTTTTCTCCTTGCAGATTGACCACGTTGGACTAGAACAAGGGTTTGGACTGGAACAAGGGTTTGTTTCCATATTTTTTCTGCTTGGGGTTTTTGTGGTCTTTGTGTGAGGTTTGTCCTTGGTGGAAAATCAGTCCTACATTCTCATTGTTAAGAGATCTAACCCCTTGAGGTTGATACACGAGCCCTAGACTTATCTGAGCATATTCAAAGGCTTATCATCACACTTATGTGTCAAGTTGTTCTTTAGAGGTAAGTTGAAATTGTATTTTCAGTTTTATCTATTTTTTAGTTCAGATCTACTATTTTGAAATGCTTAATGGTTTTGATCTATTAGTTCAGATCTAATTGTTGTGCATGCTCATAAATATTATCTAACTATTGTGCATGCTCAAAAATATTGTTATTAGTTCATATCTAATTATTGTGCATGATCAGAAATATTATTTGGTTCAGATCTAATTGACGTGAATGCTCAGAAACATTGTTTGTTTCAGATCTAATTATTGTGCATGCTCAAAAATATTATTTGGTTAAGATATAATTGATGTGCATGCTCAAAAACATTGTTTGTTTCAGATCTAATTATTGTGCATGCTCAGAAATATTACTTGGTTCAGATCTAATTGATGTGCATGCTTAGAAACATAGTTTGTTTCAGATCTAATTGATTTGTATACTCAGAAATGTTTTTTTAGTATAGATCTGTTTAGAGTTACTGTGTTCTTGTTGATCTAGCAAACTAAAATTTTGAAAAGGTATATTTTCTATTATTTTCCCTATTTCTAACACTTTTGGCCTTATTAGCACATCTCCTGGGATACCATTTCAAGTAATGAAGAATCTGTGTATGTGTTATGGCTGTCATATTGCCACCAAATTCATATCCAAAATCACTGGCCAAGAAATTATTGAGGGATGCCAATCGTTACCATAATTTCAGGGAAGGCCTGTGTACTTATGGGGACTATTGGTGATAAGTGAATCAAAGAGTAGCCTTTAAATTATGCAAGGCCAGAAGTTGCCTCCATGAATAGCTATCTTTGATACAATCCTCCAGTACACTTATCTTTTTTATCAGAGAATGAAGTAGAATCCTATCTTGGTATGAATGTTTGGAAAAAATATCTCTAGACTCCCTACACACCATCTACTAGGGGTGAATTGGCCATCTGAATGACCCAAAAGCTCTGTATCTATTTTATCCAGAACATGCTCATCTTTGGAAAACTTCCTAGCAAACGGGGCACCACTTTTAACCATATCATCAAAATTCTTTACAATCAAAGAAGTTGGATGTTGTTTAGGGGGTTTCCCAAGCAATATAATGTAAGTTAGGGTTCACAATATAATGTAAGTCATGGTTCACAGTTGTTGTATTCCGAAGCCCCTGAGAATTGCATATAACAGTGTGGAAGTATCCTTCTGGTGATGACACAAAATTTGTATAGTACGTTAAAATTGTATGAGGCAGATTACCCCACCCCCATATGCAGAACTTCAAAAATGTGTGAGTAAGCATACACCATGCTGAACCTGCCAAGGGTAAATACTATGCATTAGATTTGACATGATTTTTTAAACCAAGAGAGCAAGAGATGCACTTCCTGAACTGTGCATGGGGTTATTTTTTAATCAACCCGCAATACAGATAATAAAACCTTATTCTTTTCTCAACCCCAAAGATATAATGCAAACAAAGGTATCATTTCCGTAGATCCATCTTAACCACAGATCTATTGAGCACTGAGAACCCCAAAGATATAATGATCCATTAACTACAGATCTATTGAGCACTGAGAACCGCAAAGATATAATGCAAACAAAGGTATCATTTCCATAGATCCATCTTAACCACAGATCTATTTAACACTGAGAGGGATCAGAAAGAAACAACAAATGTGTAAATCTCAATGGTTTTGCACCATTAAATACTATTTAATAAACGTTGAGGTTTGCAACTCACTTTTTTTTACTAATATTGCAAGTAAGATGAATAATATGTCAGCATTTGTCTCAAATGATATAGTAATAAAGAAACGAGGATGTTGTCCCCTTTTCACCTTTTTTAATTTTATTTTATAAGCATTAAAAATACACATGTGAAGTAACAAAAATCATCCCCCGCCCGGGCTGTAGGATACCTTGGTTCTCTCAATGCACTTGCATGGATAATATTTTTCAGAGTTAATAACCCCAATAAAAAACAACTAGATGTCAATTCCTAAGCTCCAAGCATCTACAATAAAACAATTGAGGGACAACCTTCCTTGCATTCTAACAAACTCAAGGAAACTTGTATCCTATTGAATATGCCTATCATGTACAAAAGTAAAAAGATGGATTATAGTTTTCTTCTGGACATGATAAAGGAAATTATAGATTTCAATGATATACCTTTCTTGTTGCATAGAAGCTCTCAATGTTATTGAAAAATAATCTTTTGTTAAGATGACTATTTCACATAAAAACAACCATAGAAGAATAACAGAGTGCTCGGTTGCCACAATTTTATATCAGAAATAAATTGATCCAGTGAATACCAATGAACTGAATCACGCGTACTTACGACTTGTTTAGTTTCTTTTGTCTTTTAGGAAGGAGATGCACTAGGCACTCTGAATTTTTCTATTATTATTTGTTGTATTTTCAAGTCCCATCAACCTGTTTTGGTCATCGATGGACATAAATATAATTTCACTTAATTTATAAAGTAGAAATAAAGAAACAATTTTCAATAGTTTTATTCAAAAAAGATAAGCAGTGGGTAGAGAATAAAAGCAGTTCTCTGTAGCTTCATCTTCTCACTCTGTAACTATGTTGCATGGGACCCGTCCCTACCAAAAAAAAAAAA
>JZKD02S1672947.1:1070277-1093039 GCA_000966675.3 Picea glauca | reverse complement strand
CGGCCTTATTTCTGATGTTTGGAAGGATCAAACCTGCTAGGGTAACTAAAAAGGCTTTTCTGCATTCAGATGTAATATTTTTTTCTTTTGTTTTCTTTGAAGGTTTGATCTGTCCAGGAAACAAAGTAATGGGATGAAGCAGAAAGAAATTGAAGAGAAAAGAGTTCAAGTAATTATACATTTTTATTATGCTATGGATAGAAATCTAAGCATTTTATCGTCTTTTGGTCACTGTATTTGAATTTTGCACTGGACATTGATAAGAAGTACTTTTCCAAGTAATTTCAAAGCTTCATTTGATCTTTAAACCATTTCTTCTCATAACGCTGAAAGAAGAGGTTGAGCAGTCCCTCCTAGGAAAAAAAATGTAATTTTGTATGTAGATATGACAGAACATCATAAACAAATACAAGATCATTTGGCCAATAAAACACTTGAGATTTATTTGCAAAATAAAGCAGAAAATGGTAAGTTAAACCTGCAATTCGATTCACATCTCTAAGAGTAGTACTCAAGCATTTCAGTGTGAGCTTTTGTTTGTGTAGATTTATGCAATGGGTCATGTTAGCACCGCCATTTTTCTTGTTAGTTAGGGTTGGTATTAGCCGAGTCATGGCCTGTGTGTCAAAGCATGTGAAGTAAGGTACTGAACAACAAAGGGGTCGAAGTCAACAAGTGGTCGGTTGGCCCTTGGAGTCAGGAAGAGATGTCAGAGTCAAAACATGTGTAAATAGTACGAGTTTGTTCCCAAAGAGTCGGGTCCTGTCAAAAAGGGAGTTTCTATGTGCCCCGGGTTGAGGCGAATTGTTAATAGAAGTCGCGTCGGCAAGTGCAATGACCATCATCATTGCATTATGAAGGCTAGAAGAATGAAAAATCGTGGCGTTCGTATCACGTATGCCCTTCGGCCCTTATCAGTTGTACTTTACACGCGCGGAATTGCTATGGAAAATCTTCAGTTCATTTTGAAACATCCATTCACCATGAATTAAGTGTTCCCTAGCACGTTTCCACCTCCCGCCTGCTCTGTTATAAATTCCAGATGTTCTGCACGCATTCTATTCGCCAATAAAAGTTATGCATTGTTTGTAGTTTTTCTCGTAAGCCCAGGTTGATCAAGACTTTTTCCTTGGTCCCGTGCCAAATCCATCGCGCGTAGGACAAATACGCGTTGCACCATGGCAACCTCCCAAAACATAAGGAAGGGCGCGCAAAGCAGCAAAAGCGCTGGGCTCGAGGCCCAAAGCTTGACATTGATCAACAAATATCCAGAGGTCGGGGCATCTTTCGAACAGTTCGGGTGCATGGCCTTCTGCAGGAAAATTCAAGGATTCAATACGAGACTAGCTAAGCAGTTCACACTCAGTTTCGACGGATTCTGTGCAGTGATCTCGAGTGTCATTTTCCAGGTGACTAAGGAAACTCTGTCAACCGCAACAAAGATCCCTCTGCACGGTGAAAGGTGGTTCAAAGGCATGCATTTGGACACTTGGTTCTATGAAGATTTCATCAAGCAAGATTGTTTAGGTGGGAAAATCGAGACAGGCGTTCCGAGTAGATATTTGCAGGAACCTTTTCGAAAACTGCTTGAAGTAATTAGGAGATATTTCACCTGTGAAGGGAGGTTTGACAGGATACATTCGCATCACATTAGATTGTTGATGCACTTCACAAGAAGGAGGCCATTAAATCTACCATTTTTCTTACACCAGAACCTCCGAGAGATGGCAGACAATGCCCAGACTGAAGTGGATAAATCGAAAAGGAAACTCTCTCATGTATCTCTGATTAAATTGCTTGTAGTGGAGGAATTAAGGCGGTTGGAAAGTGACTGGGATTCGTTCTTTCCCACAGCAGGCATCCCCAAGGATCTAAAAGGGGATTTCCCTCTGTGCACAGAAAGGGTAATATCACACCGCCTGAAGACTGGATTGGAAGAGGTTGCGCAGGAAGGAAAGATGTCGAAAGCCCTATCCCCCCAACAACTAATACCTCGGAGAAGGGGCAAGGCAAAGAAGAACAAGGAAGCTAGGGAAACTCTAGTCCCAAGCGAACTGCGTGCAAGGTCAGTTGTCAAAGACTTACTTATGCACGTTATTCGGCTGGAACCTGTCGAAGGTACAAGTCAAGAAAGTTGGAGCCAAATGAGGAGGACAGATGCCGGAGGCACAGATGTTCGAGAGTCGTCTCAACAATTGAAACAAGGGCAGCTTGCTATCGCCGAGATTTACCAGGAAAACAGGGAACTAAGACAACAGCTAGTAGCGAAGACCCTTGAGATGTCAGCATCACAAGGCCACAAGGGAACGTGACGTGGCTCAAGAGACAGCTCAGAGATGCGCAAGACACAATTGTATAGCTGCACGAAACACAGAGAATAACTGAAGAAAGGAATGCGAAGCATTTCAGAGAATGTGAAGCAACCAGGGAGAAAGTTTGTGCAGCTCTTGCCAGCACACAAAAGAAGCATGATTAACTGAGTGCATTCTTGTATTCTCAAATTTTGGTGTGGATTTTGATAGTTCTGAGGAAGGCGTCATCCTTGGATAGTCTAGTCATTTTGGTAACGACTGCGACAGTCGGCATTCACCCGCCACGTACGCACCCCCGCGAATGAGCATGCGGCAGAAACTAATGTCATTACAGTAGATGGCGTAAGTCTGATCAGAGCACTTGATTGTTCGGATACCCTGTCAAAGGAAGGCATCGACACATAGCTCTCCCATGACGAGACCTTGCTAATAACTGAACCCCATGGCAGATACAAGCGGTTACAACATGACTAAATGCAGTTGGTTTCTATTTTGGAAAGGCGCCATACAAAGAGTCACTTGACAAAGAACAATCAGTTTCCTGAATTCTAGGGATTAGTAGCTAGAGAGTTGGGTAGCCCAAGCAGCACCTTTACCTATATGTTTCATCCTTTCAATGTAAGCCGGGTTGGTTGGCAAAATTAGTGTAGACAGTGACTATTGAATGTAGTTTGAGCTCGATCGAAATTTAATGCAAAAGAACTGAATCTTTGATGAAAAGATTCTAATTGTAGTAGTTGGATGTATTGTTTCTCTCTTTGCGTACGTACTTCCTGTATTCTTTATTCATATCTATTTCTGTCTGAATCGGAACATAATTTCGAACCTCAGATTTTCCGCGCAGTGCCCTGGGATTCATGCCATTCAAACAAACCGTCTTTCCTCTAAGTTAACTCTGAATTCATCCTTAGCGGTGCTCTAAGTTGCTTCTTGTGTTTTTCCCCCCGCCTCACACAATGATTTTACACTAAAGATTGTTGTTCGCTTAGCCTTTATCCTCTCAAGTTCAGTCACTGAGTCATTTATTTCTATCGTTTTCTTGAATCGACTCCATAGCCTAAGGTCTTACTCCTTTTCTCCAATAGAACCAAAACTTATCATTCAAAGGTGTTAAATCTAGCCAACAACTTAAAGCCATATCCGGTACCAAGACAAAGTCTCCCGAGAGAGCCCTCTCTAGGTCTGAAAGGCTAGTTTCGAATCTCAAAGTTGGTTTGTAGGTTGCCTCTGTCATTCATTTCTCAGTCGAATGAAGTTTACAGAGAGCTAACATTCTGGCGCCGTTGTCGGGGACGGAATTGAATAAATTTTCCATGGGAGAACAACTAACGTTGTAATTTGACCCCTGAGGGTAACAGAGGGACAAACATCTATATTGGCTAAAACCTTTACCCTGGAAACTCTAGTCAAAAGGCCAATAGCACAAAGTAGTGTGATTCAGGAACCCTGGCTCTGAAGACAATCTATACAAGAGCAAATCCTGACCCAAACCCTGTAGAGTCTGTTTGCGATCCCGAGAAACTTCTGTGCAGGACTAGGTAGCAAGCGTCATACCCATTCTATTACTTGGACAGAAGCCTGTCCTTACCCAAAGACAATGCATAGAGCATCAATGACCTTGATTTTGATGTGTTGTTGTAAAATTTCAGACCCCAACCTAGTTTCAATTTCGCTGATTTTTCAACCAATGTTTAATGCCCAAACCCAGATTTATGACACCCAATTAAACTCAACATAAAAATAAATTTTAGAACTGAAACATGAGGATTATGAACATTGTTTTAACGCAGAAATAAAATATATCAGCAGCACATAAACTTAGAAAATGACACAATGATTTTTGGTCTAACAACGACCTTGGAAAAACCAACAAGGGGAAAACCAGTGAGAGAGGGAGTTTTTATTATTTGTGAGCTTCAGAGAAATTTTGTTACAGCATATTCATCTCTAGAAATTTAAATGACAAACTTATCTCAATAATTGTGCCAATTCTTCACATAGGAAATGAGCAAAACTCCTCAAAACTCTTTCTAGAATTTTCTGCAACAAAGTACAGGTTTGCTCCTCGATTTTTGTGCCTCCAAATGATTGTATGGATGCCTCGAAACTCATGCCAACAACAACAATAAATTTTGGGGTGTATTAATGGTTGTACGACCTCCTTGAAAACCGTGACAAACTTTCCAGAAAACACACACATCAAATCACCTCGATTTTTGTGCCACAGAGTGACTGTATGAATTGTACAAATCCATACAGTACGGAATGGCCTGTGTACAACTGACTGTACCTCCTCAAAAACTGTGCCAAAAATTCTTTTGTATGAACTGAGAAATCCATACTTTATGAACATAATTAAATGTTGTTTTTGTTCCTCTATTTCTGTGCCAACAAAAGGTTGTACGAACCCCGAAATCTGTACTGTACGACCTTCTGTATATGTTGTTCTTCTTGCCTCAATTTTTATGCTAGTTTGCAGCCTTGGAATGCATGCCCTAGCTTTGCAAAAATGGTCTCTTCCTCAAGCTCAAAAATATGCTCCTGCACTCTCTCAAAAATGTTTCAACAACCACAATGGGTGCTCCCTCCTTACCCTAATCGACCTCATGAGGGAATCTCAAGGGTCATCTCATCTAACGGTTGAGATTAGACGAGATCAACGATGGGGATAAAATCACTTTACTTACGCACTTTCCCTCAGTCTCAAAAATTCACCTTTTAATTTGCATATCACAAATTAAATGACTAGGGTCCACATTAGGCACTTTCTCACCCCTTAGGCACCTAGGTGATAAGAAACACTTTCCTAGGTACTTTTTAATTTAATTTTAACACTCCCTCTTGCCGGGGAAAGTGTTACTCACCACTCCAAGCTTGTCCCTAAAAAATACAAACTTGCCTCTGCCCAATGCTTTGGTGAGTATGTGTGCAACCTGCTCATTTGTAGATATGTATTGTAGCTCCATTGCTCCTCTCTGAACATATTCATGGATGAAGTGATAATGAATCTCGATATGCTTAGACCTATCATGAAAAATTGGATTCTCCGAGAGTTTAATGCAACTTTGATTATCATGGTAAATCAAGGTAGGCCTCAACTGCACACCAAACAATCTCACCAATAACTTGTGAAGCCAAAGGGCCTCACAACTAGCCTGAATGGCTGCCATATACTCAACCTCTACAGAACTCAAAGCCACTGAATTTTGCTTCCGACTGAACCAAGACACAACTGCTGAGCCCAATCTAAAACAACACTCTGAAGTACTCTTCCTGTCACTAACACATCCTGCCCAATCTGAATCTGTATATCCAACCAGACAAACTCCATCTCCTCTCTGATAGTCCAGACCATAATCTACCATACCACAAAGATACATGAGCACATGTTTTTCTGCCACCCAGTGCACTCTCCTAGGCTCCACCATGAACTGACTGAGAGTGTTGACAACAAAACAAATATCTAGCCTGGTATTGACCAAATACATCAATGACCTGATCAACTGACGATACAAAGTGGAATCCACCAACTGTGACTCAAAAGAATGAAGCTTCTTCCAGTTGGTAATCATAGGAGGGGTCGTGGGCCTATTTTCCTCCATCTAAAATCTCCTCAGAATATCACACACATACTTCCTCTGTCCCAGGAAGATGTGTCCAGGCACATGCCAAACCTCCAATTCTCAAAAAATAGTGCAGCGGTCTGATATCAGTCATCTCGAACACCGAAGCAAGGCTCTCCTTGCAGATAGTGATGAGTCTCTCTACCCCTGTAATGAAAACATCATCCACATATAGCAAGAGAATGAGAGGATCCTCTCCAACCAAATGAAGTATAGGTTGGGATTCACCTCACTCTTCTCAAAGCCCAACTGCTGCAAATAGGCATCAATCCTCGAATACCAAGCTCTGGGAGCTTGTTTCAGCCCATGCAATGCCTTCTTTAGTCTACACACATGAAACTCTCTCCCATGCACCTCAAAGCCCAATGACTGCTCAATATACACCTCCTCTTGTATAAGACCATTTAGAAATGTGGTCTTCACATCCATCTGGTGGATCTTCCAACCCATCTCTATTGCAATGGATATCACTACTTTGATCGAGGTATATCTAGAAATCGACGCAAAGGTCTCATCATAATCAACTCCCTCAACCTGTGAAAACCCTCGAGCCACAAAGTGAGCTTTGTACTTATCAATTTTGCCATCTGCAGCATGCTTGAGTTTATAGAGCCACCTAGAAGTCACCACTGACTTCCCCTCAAGTCTAGGAACAACTTCCCAGACATCATTCTTCATGATGGAATTGTACTCTTCCATCATGGCATCTCTCCAAACCTATCTACTAGTAGCCTCCTCAAAAGTGGAAGGCTCATACTCCCAAATATTGCTCACCATCATGATGTAGCTACAAAACCTCTCAGAAGGTTTACTCTCCCTCACTGCCTGTCTAGGATTCCCAATTGAACCCTGTGCCTCCCTCAAAGTATCTTGAAGCCACTTCGGCTTCCTCCTCTCTGAAGTGGTGTCCTGTGGAGGGGACTCTCCCTGCTTAACCCCATCTCCTGAAGACTGTTATCCTGAAGTAGACTCTAGAGTACCCGATCCTAAAACCTATGGACCAGTAGCGTGCAAACCTAAAATATGTGGCTCTGTCACCTGTGAACCTGTGGTCAATGTAACTGGTGACCTCGAACTCTATGTCACTATAGTCTGTTGAGGAATCACCTGAATCTGAGGTGAAGACTACTCACCCCTCTCTGTCCCTCGTGACTTCCTAAAGGCTCTGTCCTCCTCAAATTTAACATCCCTCCTCAAGACAATCTTCCTCAGGGAAGGAAGGTATATACGGAAAGCCTTTGAAGTCTCATTGTACCCAAAAAAGATCCCTCTCTCTGTCATGGGCTCTAGCTTTGTCCTCTTCTCAGAAGGGACATGTGAATAAGTGATGCACCCAAAAATTTGAAACTGCCCCACCTCAGGCTTCTTCCTAGAAAAATCCTCCTCAGGAGTCATGCTCCCCACAGATTTGTGAGGACTCCTGTTCTGCAGATAAAATGCAGTGTAGCATACCTCAGCCCAAATAAATAGTGGCATCCCCTGATCATGTAGCATGGCTCTCGCAGCCCCAACAATGGTCATGTTCTTCCTCTCTGCAACCCCATTCTATTGTGGGTTGTAAGGAACAATCAACTCTCTCTGGATGCCCTCTCCTACACAGAAGTCCATGAACTCCTTGGAGGTATACTCACCCCCATTGTCTATCCTCAGAAATCTAATTTTCTTCCTTGTCTGGTTCTCCACAAGAGATTTGAACTCTTGGAATCGACTGAAAACCTATCCTTTGGTCTTCATGAAGAAAATCCAAAACTTTCATGAGAAGTCATCAATGAATATAACATAGTATAGAAAATCAGTCAACGATGCCAAAGACATCAGGCCACACACATCTGAATGAATAAGATCAAGGATACATGTTGCTCTATTGTCACTACTAGGAAAAGCAGTCTTGGTGTACTTTCCCAAAGCACACCCCTTGCACAACTCCTGCTGCTCTATATAGAAATCTGGAACTCCAGTCACAATCTCCCTCAGTACCTTCAAAGCCTCATGGTGCAAGTGTGCCATCATCCCGTTCCATAGCTCACATAGGTCACTACTACTGGTAGAATGAAACAATGCTCTTGCTGGCTGAAACATGAGCTTGTATAGCTTCTCATGTCGAGTCCCAATCACTTTGGCTGAAGTGATACTAGACCCCTTGGGGAAAAGGAGCGCCTTCCCATCACAAAACAAGACCTCATAGCCCCTCTCCTCAATAGAAAAAATTGATACTAAGTTCTTCTTCAACCCCGGAACATATAGGACCTCTCTCAACAACATGGGAGGAAAAGACTCCCTCTGAAATGATACAGTCCCACAACCAACTGCCTTGACCACCCAGTCATTTTCAAGCACTACCTCAACATCACCAATTTGTGTAAGATCTGTCAAGTGCTCATGAACCCCTATCATATGGTGGGAGGCACCACTGTCAATATACCACATATCTGAATGAGTGGTCCTCGTGGAAAGACACACAACCAAGAAAAATTCCTTGTCAAACTTGGTGGAATACTCTTCCACCATTGTTGAAGCTATTGTTTATTTCTTCTTCTTGTTAGGACACTAACCTACATAGTGCCCAAACTTGTGGCATGCAGAGCACTTGACTTTGCTCATGTACTTCTTCCCTTCACCCTTCGGTTTGTTACCTCCCTTAGGACCCTTTCTGAATTTCTTCTTGTTGTTGGCAGCAAGAGCCACATTCTCCTCATCATGACCTGTAGATGAACTGCCATGTACATAACCTCTCTGGTTCTCCTCCTGAACACAGTCATCCCAAAGACATTCCCAATTGGGAAGTTTCTCCCTAGCCACAATGCCCTCGACAAAAACAATCCATTGTTTGGAAACTCCATTCAATGTTGTCCTCGCAAGATCACTGTCAACTATGGCCTCCCCCATAGCTCCAAGCTCATCTCTCACCTGTGTCAACTTGGTAAGATATGTGACCACATTTTTAGACTTGGTCATTTTTATTCTATTTAGTTTTTCCCTCAAAACCATCTTCCAGTTTTCATTTGTACTCTCGTACAACTTAGTCAAAGACTCCCACATATCATAGGCATTTTACTTCCCCGTCAAGTGAGGAATCAAATGGTCCTTGATGGCATGAAGAATAATCCTCTTAGCCTTGATACTCTTCTTAGTGTATGTTGCAAGAAGAGTAGCATCAATAGGTACAACCATAGGATGTGTTGCGGTATTTTAAACAATGTCCCACAACTCATTTTCTTGCAACAGAAAGATCATCCTCTCCTTCCAAGAACCAAAGTTTGTTGCCCCATCAAGTCTGTCCTCAACTCTCAAACCTGTAGCCATTGACCCCTTTCTGCTGAAAATGAAAAATTCAAAGTTCTATCCGGTGAAGTGACTGTTGTCCCAATTTTATGACTTGCTGAAATATTTTTGTTTCTCTTAACTCAGCTCTGATACCATGTAAAATTTCAAACCCCAACCCAGTTTTAGTCTCGCTGATTTTTCAGCCAATGTTTAATGCCCAAACCCAGATTTATGACAGCCAATTAAACTCAACATAAAAATAAATTTCAGAACCGAAACAAGAGGATTGTGAACATCATTTTAACGCAGAAATAAAATATATCAGCAGCACATAAACTCAGAAAATTACAATGATTTTTGGTCTAACAATGACCCTCGAAAAACCCACAAGGGGAAAACCAGTGAGAGAGGGAGTTTTTATTATTTGTGAGCTTCAGAAAAATTATGTAACGGCATATGCATCTTCAGAAATTTTAATGACAAACTTATCTCGATAACCATGCCAAGTCTTCACATAGGAAATGAACAAAACTCCTCAAAACTCTTTCCAGAATTTTTTGCAACAAAGTACAAGTCTGCTCCTCGATTTTTTTGCCTCCAAATGGCTGTACAGATGCCTCGAAATTCATGCCAACAACAACAACAAATTTTCGGGTGTTTTAATGGCTATACAACCTCCTTGAAAAATGTGCCAAACTTTCCAAAAAACACATACACAGCAAATCACCTTGATTTCGATGCCATAAAGTGATTGTACGGACTGTACAAATCCATACAGTACAACATGTGTACAATTCACTATACCTCCTCGAAAACTGTGTCAAAAATTATGTTGTACAAACTAAGAAATCCGTACTCTACGAACATAATTAAATGTTGGTTTTGTTCCTCGATTTATGTGCCAACAAAAGGTTGTATGGACCCCAAAATCCGTACTGTACGACATCCTATATATGATGTTCTTCTTGCCTCAATTTTTGTTCTAGTTTGCAACCTTGGAATGCATGCCCTAGCTTTGCAAAAATGGCCTCTTCCTCAAGCTTGAAAATCTGATCTTGCTCTCTCTCAAAAATGTTTCAACAACCATAATGGGTGTGCCCTTCTTACCCTAATCGACCTTATGAGGAAATCTCAAGGGTCATCTCATTTAACGGTTGAGATTAGACGAGATCAACGGTGGGGATAAAATCACTTTACTTACCCACTTTTGCTAAGTCTCAAAAAGTCACCTTTTAATTTGCATCTCACAAATTAAATGACTAGGGTCCACATTAGGCACTTTCTCACCCCTTAGGTGCCTAGGTGATGAGAAACACTTGCCTAGGTAATTTTTAATTTAATTTTAACACCTGTTTGAGCAAACCCTGTTCAGGTCTAAGTCGGAGACTAGTTTGGACGATATAGTCTTCGACCATAAGAGGTTTCAAACTCTGATACCTAAGAAAACCCCATGAATCCCTAACCCTCCTAGGGCCATGGCCACCAAATTCACCCCCCTCATTCTGCCAGCCCAACTACATGATTTTCACCAGAATTATAGCCAGAGGATCAAGCTCTATGATGTTGAAGGGAATGTTTTGGCCCAAAAGCATCTGGATTGGTTCAATGATTTCATCGACCTAGACGAGGTGGAATATGCAAACTCAAAAATGATATTGTTCACGCAGAGTCTTTCGGAGGAGGTTAGGAAGTGGTTCAAAGCCCTCTCAGCAGCAAGCATTCAAGACTTCGCCGCATTCGAGATGTCTTTCATCACTAGATGGGGAGACAAGAAGAACCCATTGCAGCTGTTGACGCAGTACAATAACATGAAGAGGGCACCGGAGGAGATGGTACAAGAATTCTCATCCCATTTCATGAGGGTGTATAACTCAATTCCCGCAGAGGTCCATCCACCTCTCGGGGCTGCGCAGCTGCAATATGCTGATTCCTTCGACAACGATTTCACATTCTTGTTGAGAGAAAGGAGATCAAAAAATCTTGATACCATGATGAGTGATGCAATCGAGGTTGAGGCAAATCTAATGGCATTGAGGAAGATCAAACATAGATTCAACAGAGTTGATAAGAAACCCCAAGGGGATGTGTAGCCATCGACATCTAGGTCCTCGGATGACAATTTTGACTTAATGATGAAGACCATGGAGAAACTAATGGAAAGAATGTCTGTGGGAAACATACCTGCTGCCCGAGAACAACATGACCCCCAGCCCAGAAATCAGAACCTCGGAAGGGGCCAGGTCCCTCAAATCATACAAAGGGAGCAAAGAGAACATGGCGACCAACAAACAAGACCTTCGTTCCAAAATAATTACGCAGATGAGGATTTGATCAAATGTTCCAAGACCAAATGCATTGTTGCGATGACAAAAACACGCGTGTGTTTTTTATGAAGGGAGAACACGATCAATACATGAGCGAAAATGACGATATTATGTTGGAAACGGACGATTCACTCTCCTAAGAAACAAAAGAATTCAGGAAAGGCTATGACAACGCCATCATGCAGTTTCAGAAACAATACAACCTCAGGAGAAAGAAGGCGCCTACCGAACCGCAACAGAAAAATCCCATAAGGAAACCCTCGGCAAACACCCCTTCCACAAGTTGCCCAAAGCCAGACAACCCGACCAGGTATGTAGCTGAAAAGGCAAAGTCAAAGGAGGAGGCCCTGAAGAAAGCGTCGGAGACAAGTTGGGAAGTGCACGGCAAAGAGGTAGAGAAGGTCTCTTCCCCCTTTAAATTTGAGCACGAAATGGCCAAGATCAAAATCTTTGTTCCTTTTAATGAGCTTATTAGAAAGGGTGAGTATCGGGAGTAGATTATTAATATGTTAAAAATGGGAGAACCTTCTGACACTTTGAACATCCAAGATGATCATCCTGCCATTTTGTTTGCTCCACACGTAGAGGAAACAAGCGATATTGAGGACGTTCCCCCATTCTACGTTAGTCTTAAGGTCCATGACATGACTCTGTATAATGCCATGCTGGACTCAGGCACACCACATAACCTCATGCCAAAGGTGATCATGGATGAGTTGGGTTTGGACATCACCAAGCCCTATAACGACCAGTTCTCTTTTGATTCGAGGAAAGTCAAATGTTTGGGTCTCATCAAAGACTTGGTCGTGTTTCTGACCCAAATTCTTTGGAAGAAGATGGTCATGGATGTGGTTGTGGGCGATATATGCCCTAAGTTTGGCATGTTGTTATCTAGGTCGTGGGCTGCGAAGTTAAAAGGAACTCTGCAAATGGACATGCCTTATGCTACCATTCATGTTTTTGGCCAGGAGAGACGATTATATAGAGAGGTACTCCTAAAGTACATGGTAAGCAGTAAGACGTAGCCAAATAACCATCCTATCTACTCTGTTGACACTAAGGTCAGATCCTCCATATTCTATAATGATCTGAGTTTTGAAGAGGAAGAACCGACAACCGTCATGACCGTCGATGATAAAGCCACGCGAAAAGTAGTAGAGTGCATTGATCCAAGAAACCACGCGGAGAACGGGATGTGGAACATGAGTTTCGACGGTGTTGTTAGAAAAGAAGGGGCAAGGGATGATGTGTGGATAAGCCCTCCCAAAGTGGGCTCAAAAATCTGCTCGTACAAACTCGATTTTGACTGTACAAACAACATGGCTAAGTATGAGGCACTGATTTTGGGCCTGAAGGTTTTGAAAGAATTAGGCGCAAAGAGGATAGCAGTGCACAGAGACTATGAGATGGTGATAAACTAGGTGAAAGGCATATATCAATCCAAACACCCCAGGTTGAGAGCATACAGGAACTTGGTGTTGGACTTCCTCGAGGAATTCTCAGAGTACGATCTATCGGCTATTCCAAGGGGAAAAAATTAGATCGTTGATGCATTGGCCACCTCGGACTCGATTTTTAAAATCCCCATCTTTCCCAACCAAAAATACGAGATTGAAGTCAAACACAGGCCGACAATGCCTGATAATATCAAATATTGGCAGGTGTTTGAGGACGATAAACAGGTGGAGAGATTTCTCCAAATGAGCGACGAGTTCACTAACACAAACATTGATGACGATTTTTGTTGCAACGAAGATGGGAGTGAAGATGCGCATAGTGATGATGACCCTTTCAAGAACTAGATAGCGGGGAGGGACATAGTACAATTGAAAAATAACATCATCCCAAAGGGACTAGTTCTGTTGGAAAAGTTGTTCGACGAAAACGATGTGGCCATAAATCCCAAGATCACTACAAATGATGAGGATGTCGAATATTGGAATATCGGGACTCAGGAGAACCCAGAAATAATCAAATTGTCGAAAACGCTCAATTCGGAGGTCAAACAAGACTACATCAAGATCATGAAAGATTTCGACGATGTTTTCACTTTGAGTTATGATGATTTGAAGGTGTATGACACTAAAGTGATTCAGCATGTCATCCCTCTCAAAGAAGACCAGAGGCATTTCAAACAACAGATGAGACGGATAAATCCCATGCTATTTTCGTTGATCGAAAAGGAGGTAATGAAACTCTTCGAGGCTAAAATTATTGTTTCTTTAAGGTTTTCGAAGTGGGTGGCCAATTTGGTACCTGTAAGAAAAAAGAGCGGCGAAATAAGATTGCGTGTATATTTTTGAAACTTAAACAAAGTGCCACTCAAGGACCACTACCCGCTGCCTAAAATGGACTATATTCTGCAAAAGGTAGTGGGGTCCCAGAATATGTCCATGCTGGATGGTTTTTTGGGTTACAATCAGATCCTGGTGCACCTAGATGACAAGGAAAAGATGGCTTTTACAACACCATGGGGGACATTCATGTATGCTAAGATTCCTTTTGGCTTGATGAACGCCAGAGCTACCTTCTAGAGGGTGATGGACATAGAATTTGCCAACGAAAAGGATAAGTTTATTGTGATCTATCTAGATTACATCACAATGTACTCTAACTCTAATGAACAACACCTCGAGCATATGAAGAAGGTCTTCTAGAAATGTAGGAAATTCGGCATATCATTGAATCCAAAAAAGTCACATTTTGGGATGCAAGAAGGGAATTTGTTGGGGCACATCATCTCAAAGGAGGGTATTAAGATAGACCCCAACAGGGTTGAAGGAATTCTGAAAATCGGCACTCCGCGCAGTAAGAAGGAAGTGCAATCTTTCCTAGGGAAAGTAAATTTCTTGAGAAGATTCATCCCGAACCTGGCAGAAATTATAAAGCATATCACCTACATGATCATATAGGGGAATGAGATAAAGTGGAACCTAAAAGCAAAGAAATCATTTGAATATATCAAGGTGGTTCTGACTAAATCTCTCATGTTGGCTAGCCCAGACTTCACGAAATACTTCATCTTTTTTTCATTCACCTCAGAGCATACAATTGTCAGTGTGTTGTTGCAGAAAGATGATCAAAACTTTGACAAGCCTATAGCCTATTTCAGCAAGACACTGAGGGATTCTTCGCTGAGGTACGACATTATGGAGAAGCAAGCATACGCCTTAGTAAATTCCCTAAAGAAGTTCATAACGTACATATTACACTCCCACATTATTGCTTACATGCCCAGCAACTCAGTCAAGGATATCCTGACTCGGACTCACCCTGAGGGAAGGAGAGGTAAGTGGATAGCGGCCATGCTAGAATACGACCTAGAAATCAAGCCGACGAAGTTGATTAAGGGTCAGGGCCTTGAAAATTTGATGGTGCAGTCAGACTGCGATGCTTTGGGGATCAAATTCATCACGATCTGTTAGAGATTCCTCAGAAGGAAACAACTGCGCAGGTGTCCCAAGAGTTTGTCGATTCACCGTGGCATATAGACATCATCTATGTGTTGAGAAATCTGTAAGCCCCTCTGGATTTAAGTAAGACCAAGACCAGATTCTTGAAAATAATTTTTTTTAAGTTCTGCATCCTAGATAACTCGTTACACTGGAAATATCTTGGAGGGATATTGCTAATTTGTTTTCTAGGAAAATGACGCGAACCAAGCCATCGAGGAATTCCACAAAGGTGACTGTGGAGGACACCACTACTGGAAAACCACTGCACACAAAATCTTAAGAGTGGGTTACTATTGGCCTACCATCTTCATAGACATATACAAAGAAGTTTCCAGTTGCCACGAGTGTCAGACTTTCGATGGAAGAAGAAAGTTGCAGCCCCTGCCACTAAAACCAATCTTAGTCGAAGCACCTTTCATGCAATGGGGCGTGGATTTTATAGGGGAAATAAATCCGCCATCCTCGACACAACACAGATGGATACTCACGGCCACAGATTACTTCACGAAATGAATAGAAGCAATCCCCACGAAGCAGGCTACTGACGCAATCATAATTCAATTTTTGGAGACAAACATCCTGTCGAGATTTGGATGCCCTATCAAGATCATAACAGATAATGTGGATGCATTCAAGTCCAAGAAGATGGAGAAGTTTTGGCAGGATTACAATATAACCCTAGGGAATTCTACAGCGTATTAACCACAGGGAAATGGGTTAGTAGAATCATCGAATAAAATCTTAACTAGGATCATCAAGAGACTCTTGCAAGACAACAAGAAGGCCTGGCATAAAAAGATTATTTACACATTGTGGGCGGACAGGGTTACCACCAAGAAGTCCATCTTGACGTCACCATTCCATATTGTATATGGCGCAGACGCGATTTTTCCCACCTCACTAGTCTTTCCCGTTAGGAAGTTGCTGCAAGAGTAGGAAGTCGAGCCAGATGACATGGAAAGGAGAATAAATCAGTTGATCCACACACAACAGATAAGGGAACAGGTGTACAATCGATCACAACTCCACCAGGAAAGGATAAAGAAAACCTTCGACAAACACTCTAAGAAGGAGGAATTTCAGTTGGGGTATTTGGTACTGAAATGGGACGCGAGGAATGAAGATAAAGGAAAACACAGGAAATTTGATCATATTTAGATGGGCCCATTCAGAATTAGTGCATATCGTAGAAATAACGCTTATTTCTTAGAAGAACTAAATGGAGAGTGTGTTGGATGGGTTTTGTAAATGGAAGGTTCCTCAAGCACTACCTGGTGCAATAAAGTTCGTTTAAGTCACTTGTCATTGTAAATAGTCATTTTATTTTTGTCCTAAGTCAGTATGTCAGCAAAAAATTGAAGCCCGAAGTGAAGGCCCTGAGTTTATGCTGAGTCTGTTAGAAACTGTGTCAATAAGTTTAGGTTGTGTTTTGTTTTGCATATTTCAGTGTCTGAAAGTTGAATAAGGCCTAATGGTCAGGCACCTAGTCTGTTTTTCTTACTACCTCGCTAGGAGGATAACATCCCCATTGGAGCCAGCTGTTAGCGCTGCCATTTTTCTTGTTAGTTATGGTCGGTCTTAGTCAAGTCATGGCCTGTGTGTCAAAGCATGTGAAGTCAGGTACTGAACAACAAAGGGATCGAAGTCAACAAGTGGTCGGTTGGCCCTTGGATTTGGGAAGGGGCGTCAGAGTCAAAACATGTGTAAATAGTACGATTCTGTTCCCAAAGAGTCGGGTCCTGTCAAAAAGGGATTTTCTACGTGCCCCAAGTCGAGGTGAATTGTTAATAGAAGTCACATCGACAAGTGCAGTGACCATCATCAGCTCATTATGAAGGTTGGAAGAATGAAAAATCATGACGTTCGTATCACGTATGCCCTGTAGCCCTTATCAATTGTACTTTACTTGCGCGGATGTTCTATGGAAAATCTTCAGTTTGTTTCGAAACATCCAATCGCCATGAATTCAGTGTTCCCTGGCACGTTTCCACCTCCCGCCTGCTTTGTTATCAATTCCAGATGTTCTGCACGCATTCTATTCGCCAATCAGGTTTATGCACTATTTGTAGTTTTTCTTGCAAGCCCAAGTTGATCAAGATTTCTTCCTTGGGCCCGTGCCAAATCCATCGTGTGCAGGACAAATATGTGTTGCACCATGGAAACCTCCCAAAACATAAGGAAGGGCACGCGAAGCAGCAGAAGCATTGGGACCGAGCCCCAAATCTTGACATTGATCAATGAAGATCTGGGGGTCGGGGCATCTTTCAAGCAGTTTGAGTGCATGGACTTTTGCAGGAAAATTCAAGGATTCAATATGAGACTACCTGAGCAGTTCGCACTTAGTTTCGATAGATTCCACGCGGTGATCTCGGGCGTCATTTTCCAGGTGACTGAGGAAACTCTGTCAACAGCAACAGAGATCCCTCTGTGTAGCGAAAAGTGGTTCAAAAGCATGCCTTTGGATTCTTGGTGCTATGAATATTTCATCAAGTGAGATTGTTTAGGTGGGAAAATCCAGATAGGCGTTCTGAGTAGATATTTGCAGGAACCTTTTCGAAAACTGCTTGAAGTAATTAAGAGATATTTCACCTGTGAAGGGAGGTTCGACAGGATACATTCGCATCACATTAGATTGTTGATGCACTTCACAGGAAGGAAGCCATTAAATATACCCTTTTTCTTACACCAGAACCTCTGAGAGATGGTGGACAACACCCAGGCTGAAGTGGATAAATCGAAAAGGAAACTCTCTCATGTCTCTCAGATTAAATTGCTTGTAGTGGAGGAATTAAGGCAGTTGGGAAATGAATGGGATTCGTTCTTGCTCACAGCAAGCATCCCCAAGGATCCAAAAGGGGATTTCCCTCTGCGCGCGGAAAGGGTAATATCACATCGCGTGGAGAATGGATTGGAAGAGGTTGTGCAGAAAGGAAAGACATTGGAAGTCTTTCTCCCCCAACAGCTAATAACCCGGAGAAGGGGTAGGCCAAAGAAGAACAAGGAAGCCGGGGAAACTCTAGTCCCAAGCGAACCGTGTGCAAGGTCAGTTGTCGAAGAATTACCTATGCACGCTATTCGGATGGAACCTGTCGAAGGTACAAGTTGAGAAAGATGGAGCTGAATGAGGAGAATAGATGTTGGAGGCACAGATGGTCGAGAGTCATCTCAGCAGCTACAACAAGCACAACTCGTTATCATCAAGCTTTACCAAGAAAATAGGGTACTAAGATGATAGCTAACAGTGAAGACCCTTGAGGTGACAGCATCACAGTGCCACGAGGGAAACATGACATGGCTCAAGAGATAGCTCAGAGATGTGCAAGACACAATTTTATAGCTGCGCGAAACACAGAGGATAACTAAATAAAGGAATGCAAAGCATTTCAGAGAATGTGAAGTGACCAGGGAGAAAGTCCACGCAGCTCTTGCCAGCATGCAGAAGAAGTGTGATTAACTGAGTGCATTCTTGTATTCTCAAATTTTGGTGTGGATTTTGACAATTTTGAGGAAGGCGTCACCCTTGGACAGTCTGGTCATTTTGGTAACAACTGCGACAGTCGGCATTCACTTGCCACGTACTCACCCCTACAAATCAGCACGCAGTAGAAACCAATGTCATTATAGTAGATGGCGTAAGTCTTATCAGAGCACTTGATTGTTCAGATACCCTATCAAAAGAAGGCATCAACACATCACTCTCCCATGACGAGACCTTACTGATAACGGAACCTCGTGGAAGATACAAGTGGTTACGAAACGATTGAATGCAGTTGGTTTCTATTTTGGAAAGGTGCCATACAAAGAGTCACTTGACAAAGAACAATTAGTTTCCTGAATTCTAGGGATAGTAGCTAGAGAGTTGGGCAGCCCAAGCGACGCCTTTGCCTATATGTTTCATCCTTTTAATGTAAGTCGGCTTAGTTGGCAAAATTAGTGTAGACAGTGACTATTGAATGTAGTTTGAGCTCGATCGAAATTTAGTGCAAATGTCTTGAAGCTTTGATGAAAAGATTCTAATTGTAGCAATTGGATGTATTGTTTCTCTCTTTGCGTACATACTTCCTGTATTTTTTATTTGTATATATTTATGTCTGAATCGGAACGTAATTTCGAACGTAGGATTCATCGTGCAGCGCCCTGGGAGTCACACCATTCACAAAAACCGTCTTTCCTCTAAGTTAACTCTGAATTCATCCTCAACAATGCTCCGAGTTGCTTCCTTTGTTTGCCCCCCCACCTCACACAATGATTTTACACTAAAGATTGTTGCTCACTTATCCTTTATCCTCTCAAGTTCAATGACAGAGTCATCTGTTTCTATCGTTTTCTTGAATAGACTCCATAGCCTGAGGTCTTTCTCCTTTTCGCCAATAGAACCAAAACTTATCATTCAAAGGTGTTAAATCTAGCCGACAACTTAAAGCCATATCCTATACCGAGACAAAGTCTCCCGAGAGAGCCCTCTCCAGGTCTGAAAGGCTAGTTTTGGATCTCAAAGTTGGTTTGTGGGTTGCCTCTGTCATTCGTTTCTCAGCCGAATGAAGTTTACAGAGAGCTAACAGGTCACAGTAGCTATTGCATGTTATTTCCTTAGATTGAGGGTTGAGAATTTGACAGAATCTGTTTCATCTATCTCAAGCACAGGCCTAAAATAAAAGATGGAAAATTTGATGATTCAACTGCAAAAGAATTGCAACCACCTTGATCTTTTGGAATCACATTTTAATCAATCTTGTAAGGGTTTTGTAATTTTGATGATGGGTAAGTGCTCAACAAGAAACCTTCATATGGAGTATGGATTGATTGAATTCAAGATTGGAAATGTAACTTTCATACAGACAATAAGATGATATCATTTCTTGAATTCAATCAATCCATATTCCTTGATCCTATTAAATCTTGTTTTATATTGTTGACAATTGCTAATTGATTTATTTTCACATTTTTAGCTATAAATTTGTTGCTAGGAAAGCATGCACCTCAATCTATTATTGACCTGGAATGACAAGATTCAACAACTTATGTGCTACTATCAAATATCTATGTGGCAGCACGATGGTTGGATGATCCAAAAAAGGTGTGAAATATTATGAAAGAGATAAGGGTGAAAAAAGAAACAGGTCGTAGCTAGGTTGAGACCAAGCACAAGGTGCATGCAATCTTTGTTGGAGACAGGTTACACCCATAGACATATGATATTTGGGCTACATTAAGAGATTAACTAAAGAAATCAAGGCAACATGGTATGTACCTAAGAACAAGTTTGTGCTCAATGATGGAAATCAGGAGCAAAACAAAGATACTCACAATTACTATAGTGAGAAGCTAGTTGTTTCTTTTGGCCTTATTAGCACATCTCATGGGATAACATTTCAAGTAATGAAGAATCTGTGTATGTGTTATGATTGTCATACTACCACCAAATTCATATCCAAAATCATCAGCCGAGAAATGATTGAGGGATGCCATTTGTTACCATAATTTTAGGGAAGGCCTATGTACTTGTGGGGACTATTGGTGATAAGTGAATCAAAGAGTAGCCTTTAAATTATGCAAGGGCAGAATTTTCCTTCGTGAATGTCTTTGGTACAATCCTCCAATACACTTATCTTTTTTATCAAAGAATGAAGTAGAATCCTATCTTGGTATGAATGTTTGGAAAAAATATCTCTAGACTCCCTACACACCATCCACCCAGGGTGAATTTAATGCAGCTAAAAGAGCCATTCTCCTGGAGGATGGCATAAGACCTTAGTTGTAGACTAGGGCCCCCAGTACACTCCTGGGGTTCTTGGTCTAGGACCAAGTAGTTAGAAGCCATGGAAAAAAAATGAAAATACCCTTGTGAGGGCCCCCAGTACACTCCTGGGGTTCTTGGTCTGGGACCAAGTAGAAAGACCGTTGTATGGGCCCCTAGTAGATGACTGGGGTTCTTGGTATGGGACCAAGCAGTAAAGACCCTAGATGTATTATAGGGCCCCTGGATATGTTATAGAGAATCCTTGCCCTGAGCTTGGATTGATCCTTGGATTTGTTCCTTAGTGGTTGATATAAGTCCCTAGAAGTGTCTAGGGCCCCTAGATGTGTTATAGGGTACCCATGCCTAAAGCATGGGTTGATAATTGGTCTTGTACCTTGGAGGATAAAACCCCAGATGTGTTCTGGGGCAACCTGGTCTTTGATCAGGTATATCTTGGTGTAATACCAAGATGTGTTGGTGTGTGATCCTCTTCCTCTCTCTCAATGTGGTCCATGGGACCTAGGAGAGATTATGAAGATGAGCATGACCACATTGTGGGATGTACCCCTTATGCGGTGATGATAAAGTTAATTGGTTACCTTCAAAATCATATGGACATGTGTTGCCACTAAGAAAACCTCTATGTCTCTCCTAACCCCTTGATTGTTCTTCACCCCTTTGGTTTTGAGTTTGGGTTTGAGTGGGGGCTTGTAATTTTTTTTTAGGGCTTAATAAGAATATTAAATTAATATTTAAATGTGATGTATGAAATTAATATTTATATTAATTTAATATGTCATTTTATTAATTATATTTTTATAATCTAGCCCTAGCCTAAAAACTATATATAGAAACCTCTCCCCTCATTTTTTCCTTACACTCACACTCTTTTCTCTTCAAGTATGGTCGATTTCTCTGAGGCTCTACTATTGTTGTGGCCTCCCCTTGACTGTTGTTGTAGCCTCCCCTTAACTGTTGTTGTAGCCTCCCCTTCGACTTTTGTTGCGGCCTCCCCTTGGAAGGCAGCTACGACCTCCTTTCCTTGTTGTTTGTTTGTTCCTTTATTGCTGAGTGGAGGGTAATTATGTTGCTGCCAGAAGTCTTGTGGAGAGTTGTTGTGTGTTGAAGGTTTACTGTTGCCAAGATTCTGTCGTCCTTTTCATTGAAGGTTTCACTGTTGCCAAGGGTTTGCTGTGTGTTAAAGTTTTCACCAGACCTCTCCTAAGTGGTTGTCGTCCCACTCTTTGTGCTGATATGAATCCCTTTAGGGCTACGGCCTCCTTGCTGGATTGTTGGCCCTTCACCTTTGGCAATCATCACCTATTTTTCTCCTTGCAGATTGACCACGTTGGACTAGAACAAGGGTTTGAACTGGAACAAGGGTTTGGACTAGAACAAGGGTTTGTTTCCATAATTTTTCTGCTTGGGGTTTTTGTGGTCTTTGTGTGAGGCTTCTCCTTGGTGGAAAATCAGTCCTACATTCTCATTGCTAAGAGATCTAACCCCTTGAGGTTGATCCATGAGCCCTAGAATTATCTGAGCATATTCAAAGGCTTATCATCACACTTATGTGTCAAGTTCTTCTTCAGAGGTAAGTTGAAATTGTATTTTTAGTTTTATCTATTTTTTAGTTCAGATCTACTATTTTGAAATGATTAATGGTTTCGATCTATTAGTTCATATCTAATTGTTGTGCATGCTCAGAAATATTATCTAACTGTTGTGCATGCTCAAAAATATTGTTATTAGTTCAGATCTAATTATTGTGCATGCTCAGAAATATTATTTGGTTCAGATCTAATTGATGTGCATGCTCAGAAACATTGTTTGTTTCAGATATAATTATTGTGCATGCTCAAAAATATTATTTGGTTTAGATCTAATTGATGTGCATGCTCAGAAACATTGTTTGTTTTAGATCTAGTTATTGTGCATGCTCAGAAATATTATTTGGTTCAGATCTAATTGATGTGCATGCTTAGAAACATAGTTTGTTTCAGATCTAATTGATGTGTATACTCAGAAATGTTTTTTTAGTACAGAT
>JZKD02S1672947.1:1035029-1051144 GCA_000966675.3 Picea glauca | reverse complement strand
AAAGGAGGTTTCCCCCTCGAAGAGGCTTATTATCTGAAATTATCTCTTTTTCAAGGCATTGAGTACTTTTCCTGAGGTTTTTCTATGCTATATTGATGTTTGGTTCTTAACAGAAAGGACTCCACCTTGAAGTAATATTTCAACATGACAACTTGGTCTCCAAATGGGCACCTTTTGTAATGTATCCCTAACCCTTCTCCTATTAGAATATTATGGATTGTGCTCATTGTACCATAGACAATATCACTATTGTAACCCAACCATAGGACGAAGCCACCCTCCAAGCACCTTAACCTTTACAGAGAATCATTTCGGAAGCAAACCCTAGGTCAGATAGCCAAACAAAGAGTGGCGCACTCTTCTCCAAGGATAGCACACCAAACAAGAGTTGATCAGATAGTCCAAACCATAACCAAGAGATAGTGCAAGCCATAACGTAATATGCTAGCTGCAGCAGCTGCAACGACAACTCTCCTCCAAACTTGTGCACAAATTGGCTAACTGCAGTGCGCACAAGTGAGTTCTTCAGTTCTGAGAATGCCTTCCAGAATGAAGACTGGCCTCCTGTATTTATACTAATTCTGGCTAACTGCCTGGGCTGAATTCTCATTTTGGGTGCCTATTTACTTAGTATATATTATTTCTTCTGGCCTACTTCTTCTCTTGGAGGCTAATAACCTAATACAAATTATCCTCTTGAGCCGACTTGTCTTCTAGGGTTATTATCCAACTCATTAGGGTTTCTTCTTGCTTCCCATAATATTCTATTCTCGTTGGGTTTACACATGGAGGTAAATACCTCCCGCAACTACCATAATATCAACACTCCCTCCTAGCTAGGGAGGTATTGAAGGTAATGGTCTTGAGCACAAACATACCATTCACCTGGTGGCATCAACATAGTCGTATAGACTATCTCATGATTAGATCATGAGCACCATCATCACTATCAGTTTCATCAAGTGCATCATCTCTCGAAACCACACTCCATATGAGTAATCAGACATGATGTTGGATAAGTCACTCACTCCATAGAGTGACACAAGAACCATTCTTCTAATCCAGACATATGTCCTAGAAGAATAAATGTCCTGGACCATTTTCCGTCTGGGAAATCTCTGTCCATTGATCGTCCATCTAGTTGATAATCATTTCCAACACTGCTGATAGTCTTCAAGGCAATCAGAACAATATCATTCAATAGAACACAATTGTGTCTATCCATAGTAGTACTCAACTACAATCTAGTGGTACACTACCACACCAAGTAGCACACAGATACTTGATTAGTGACGTATAGTCACAAACAATGGAACATAATCCACCATAGTAGCATACATCTACTGTCTAGAGACATACAGTCTCGATAACAATCATCTGATAGAAACCTGCACAAAAAACATTGTTATGATATAAACTGAATCATCCGGGCCATTATTCCACTCACATCTGTGAGATATGGAACAACATCTACCCTCAGAAGGTCAAACATCAATGATGAGATATCTGGACTATTCTTCACAAGCAAGGAAGAATAATTGTCCCAATTTTCGAGCCTGGACCATTCCCCACCCTGGGCCATTCCTCCGACACTAAACAAAGTGCAACCTGGAGAGAATGAGTATGCCCTAGGGAATTCCTGTCCTTGATTGCTGAACCTGGACCATTCCTCACCCTAGGCCATTCTTCCGACACTAAACAAAGTGCAACCTAAAGAGAATGAATCTTCCCTAAGGAATGATTGTCCAAACCATTTCCTAAGGAAATGACTGTCCTGCACCAACCTCCAAAACAGACCATTCTTCGAAACTGCTCACAATTGTGAGCTTCGAAAGAATGATTGTCTGGTGAGGCGGGCCAGTCTTCTTGAGTAACCCTCAAGAAGAGAGACTACCCTAGACCATTCCCCATGTTAACCACAATGGGAAATCATTGTCTATGGTACATCAGCAATCCATCGAACCATATTCATTACAAAAATGACCGTTCGATCTGGACCATTTTCCGAACTGGAAAATGCCTGTCTGTCAAAAAATCTCAAACCACTTTCCGAACTGGAAAGGAACTGCTCATCCTCGACCATTTTTCAAACTGAAAAATGATTGTCCATAAGTCAATAACACATCAGTTATCCCTCCCAACCTGGGAGTCATCTCTTCCTTTTTCAATAAGGAAGTCATCTTCACGAGCGCAAAATCTTTCATCTTGGACAGAGGCTTTATCAAAATGTATGCTTATCTACTCATCTATGAATATATATATATTGGAGAACCACTTTCTCTTTTTTGGACTTCATCGTGGAGAATGTAATGCTTGATCTCAAATGTGCTTTAGTCTTTCTGGAACACTGGTTTTCTCTAAAGGATTCATATAGCTTTGATCAATATAGTATATCATTATTGGATTCATCTTTTGTTCCCTACTAGCTTGTAACATCGTGGCAAGGCTCAAACTGGAACATATCCATGTGGCACTTTCTGTCATCATGAGAGTTTGTCATGGATTAGCAATCCATCATTCTAGACTTCAGAGTAACCATTCTAATTTTTATCATAGAAGGTTTTCACCACGCTTTTGTTGTGCGTGAGAAGCTTTGCACCAAGTCGTTTGAGTCCATACAAAATCTTCTTTTCATCTGTATACAAGGGTCTCTTTCTGGTATACCTCAAATCCTCGAGGTTTCTCTTCATACGCTCTTTGTTCAATTATTTTAGAGAACAGTTTTTGTCAATCCCATGGATATTGTGGACAATATAATGACTCATGTAGAGATATGTCTGGTTTACTGGAACAAGCAATCATCATAGTCTTCTCCCTCCATCTAGGAGAACCTCCAGTTCTGTATCTCGCAATGCTTACATTTATAAGTCTTCCATACACTGTTCTTCATCACAACTTTCAGTTCCTCTACTTGATTGATTTTAGTGAGTTCATATCAAGCTGGTAGTCTTGTGATTTTTGATACAATGACTGGTTGTTTTGTCTCTTCTTTCTCTCTTGGAATCTTCATGTTCTTTCTCATGTTTCTGTTTAGCTCTTGAGTTCATAGATTCCATGCCTTGAAGATTTTGTCTTCTTCCTTTCATCATAGGATCATGGATGTGAATGGACAACCAGGTATACTTTGAGGCTTCTCTTCCAGAGAGGACATCTTCTAAAGTCAAACTAAACACGTATTTCTTTTCATGGCTACTACCATGGATATATACTTCATCATCTTCAATGGATCATAGGATTAGCTCCCTCCTAATCCTTTCTTCATGTATGAACTCATGCTCTTCTTTTGGTAATACATAATCAGCTTCCTCCATCTAGGAGAGTCCATGCTTTCGTCTGCATCCTTATTTCCTTCAGCACAATGTCACAAATATTTTTCCAAATTCCTCTTGATTGCTGACTTCTTTCTGATTTTGGCTTATCTTGCAGCTTGTCTTATAGTCATAGTGATAGTAGTCCTTATCTTGTTCTTCCAGAAGTATAGTTTCTCTTTGTACATATTATCTTCTAGAAAATAGATATGCAAGATATGTACAGAAAAACATGGTATATACAAGAACTATGAAGTGTATTGTTACCTTGTCTTAGAAGAAGAAGTATTTTTTTCCTTTTTAGCTTTCTTTGAGGGTTCTTTTTCTTCAACCACGGATGCTTCGTGTGTTTCCTTCCTTCTCTTTAACTTAGAACAATGATTCTTGTAGTGACCATACTTTTGATAATTGAAGCATATCTTTCTCTTGATTTGGCTTCTTCCTTGAACCAAACTTCCTTTTGTTCCTAAAATTCTTGAATCTTATTATGAAGGCTCGATCATTGTACTTCTTTTGGGGTTTTTCTTTTGCACTAATCATTGCTTCTTCTTGAGCACAACAAGTCCAACGTTCTTCAAATGTAGGATACTCCTTCCTTGTGTTCATGCTTGCGGAAAATGCATCCCATGTCTTGGGAAGACCATTGACTACTATGTTTACCAATTCCTTCTCCGAAACGATCTCTTCAATAGCTTGTATTTTATCTCTTAACTAAGAGATTCTCACAAATTATGATGTTATGTTGTCATCATTATTCATCTTCATGTCACGAAGCTCATTCTTCAGACTCATTACTTGTCGAATGTTTCTGACTGAGAAGAGGTTTGTTAGGGCATCGTACATCTTCTTTGATGAGCAAGATGGGAGATGTAGGGTATCAAGTGGTATTTTATAGAGTCCACTATGATACTCATGGAATTGATGTCACTGTCTTTGAACTTCTCCATAACTGCAACGTTCTGCGGTTCCTTCTCTTTTCCTTCCTCAAACCCTGGTTTCATGATCTTTCCTTTCATGATATCCAACACTTTATTCATGGCAAGATGAGGTAAATCCTTGTCTTCCATGCTCTGAAGTTAGAAGCTCCATCTAACTTGTTTTCTGACTTCATAGAGTAAGTCATGGCTGCTTTGACTTTGTCAACCCTAGATTTGACCAAAAACTCAAACTTGACGTCTTGGCTTATTGAGAGTACCAGGAGATGTGCTAGGTTGAGGCGCACTGGTCTATCCAGAAATTAGGTCAATCCCTTCACTTAAGGTGCCTCAATGAGAGGATTAGGGTTTTTGCAATTGCACCTTCTACTAACCCTAGAGATAGTGGTTCGGTGACTGCTCCTGCTAGAAACCCTAGTGGTAGTTCTTCAATGAGATTAATATCCTTATGGCTATGCTCCCTTCCAGTGGTTAGACTGAATGAAGGGGGTGTGGGCCCATAACCTGTTAGAATATGATGGATTGTGCTCGTTTTACCATAGACAATATCACTATTGTCACCCAACCATAGGCCGAAGCCACCCTCCGAGCACCTTAACCTTGATAGAGAATCATTCCGGAAGCAAAACCTAGGCTAGATAGCCAAACAAAGAGTGGCACACTCTTCTCCAAGGATAGCGCACCAAACAAGAGATGATCAGATAGTCCAAAGCATACCCAAGAGATAGTCCAAGCCATAACGTAATCTGCTAGCTATAACAGTTGCAACGACAACTCTCCTCCAAACTTGTGCACAAACTGGCTAATTGCAGTGCACACAAGTGAGCTCTCCAGTTATGAGAATGCCTACCAGAATGAAGACTGGCCTCCTATATTTATACTAATTCTGACTAACTACCTGGGCCGACTTCTCATTCTGGGTGCATATTTACTTAGTATATATTATTTCTTCTGGCCAGCTTCCTCTCTTGGAGGCTAATAACCTAATACAAATTATCCTCTTGAGCCAACTTGTCTTCTAGGGTTATTAGCCAACTCATTAGGGTTTCTTCTTGCTTCCTGGAATATTCTATTCTCGTCAGGTTTACATGTGGAGGTAAATACTTCCCGCATCTACCATAATATCAACATCTCCTTCTTTCAGTTTTGTATTATTTCATTTCATTATGTAATTATGATACTTAGGCTATTCATTGTATTGTAGTTTCAGTTTTTTAATTGTTGTACAATAGTAATTTCATTTATGTGATTATTGTTTATAGCATTTCATTCATTTATTTTATACATGTATTTATGTTGGGTATCAGTGAGCACTTTGTTTTGTAGATTTTGAAGTTCTCGCATGCTCTCCTTCCCAAAGAAAGATCGAACACATGTCCCCATGTGGAGCCATATGTTGACCACCTATTTCGACTAGGGGGTCAACTCCATGTCCCATGAAGCTGTGTACCTAATGGTGCAACAAAGTTGAAGACTTCCTAGTTCTACAAGGCAGTTTTTACCCCCGTCACTTCTTTTTGTAATTGGAATTTTTGCTCCCTTGCGTGGGATGATAATGTAATGGGTCTACATGGATCATATTTTATGTTAGTTGCATAGGAATTTATCATTACGGAAGTTCTTTCATCAAGTGTTTTTTATCCTCGGGTAATTTTTAATTACCCTTGAGTTTTTCACTCATAATAATCCTCCAAAGCAGTGAAAGGCATTCTAATGATCGATTCCAATGGGTTACTAGAGTCTAGGAATATTTTAAATGACCATGCTAGACATCTCCTAGAGTCTTGTGGAATTTTGTCGAGTCTAAGTAGTTTTTTTTTAATTTTTTTAAATTACCCAATTAATGGTAATTTTAATTAATTTTGATGTAAAAATGTAAAAACTAAGTCCTAGGGGATTTTGATAGGGGTGTGAGTACTCAAAAGAAATGGAATGAGACCCCCTACACCCTTGGACCAAGTTTCATCTCAATTGGACAAGTTTTTTTAGGTCATTTTCCACGAGGATTCCAAGTCAATCCAAGTCAGCAATTTAATTGCCTTAATTTGGCTAAGTAAAAATGCCATTTCTTGTAAAATGAGAAAAAAGGTTAAAAGAAGAGTGGGAGATGATGCGTAAACCTTTTCATGTTATAAAATCACTTTTCTAACTTAACCCAAACCCCCTTTCTTAGCCGCACTCACAACTTGTCACCCCCCCTAGGGAAGTTGCACCCCCCTTGGTGAGGAAACCATGCAAAGGAAAAAATTAAAAAAGGAAAACACCCTAGCTACCTAAGTGCACCCTCCTAGTGATCTATGGTGGTGTTTGACTTAATCTAAAGGTGTTTCCCCTCCCCCTCACTCAACCCTCACAAACCCTAGACTACCCAAACCCTAAAAGTGTGCCCCCCTTGAGATGAGCACTTATATTGCATGTGTGACACTTGGAACACATCCAGGAGGGGTTTATCTCCTCTTCTGGGTATAAAAGAATGCATACCCCTCCCTCATTCCGCATCTATTCTTAGTGTAATGTTACTATACCAAAATTTCTCCCTCTTCTGTCTCTTCTTGTTCTCATTCTTTCTTCGCAAGCTTGTAGCAAGTATTTGCTCAAGCTTGCTTCTATTGGAATAAAATAAATCTTTGGAGGATCCATGGTGCATTGAGAGTATTCTTGGTGCCATATTGTGCTACATTGGAGGTGATATTTTATTTGGTTTCTTTTTTGTGTATTCATTTGTTATAGATCTAGAGTAGTAAGTCCAAGCAAAGTATTTTGCTTGGATAGATCTATGATAGTAGTATTGTAGATCTAGTGAGTATTTGTTTTGATTCAACAAAGTAGTTTGTTTTATCAATAAGGTCTACTTACCTCTTCTCTTTTCTGTAGATTTGTTTCACGAAATTTGCAAGTCAGCAAAGGGTTTTGTGGACAAATTTCAGATCTAGAAATTTGTACCTTCACCCAACTCAAACCTCGTTAAACTTATGTTCTAATTTTCTAAATATTTCCATTCATTTTTGGGGCATTCTAACTCTCTTGAATAGGTCAACAGGTCATATTTACTTGTTGATTTTTACACAGAAAATTTATGATATTACTAACATAAATTATTTAAGTTTTCTGGTCATTTTTGCATCTTTTCCAACAAGATTGGTTGTTGGTTTTTTGCAGGTTTGTATCAGAAAAGAGGAGGTGATGCCCATTTGGGGCCATAAAACTTCAAGAAAAGACCTCCCAAGTTGGGGTATTTGATGTCTAAATCTCCTCTCCTCTCGTCTTCTATCATTGTAAGCAATCCCAAAGAGAGTCTCTTGGGCTTGCATTTCTTTCTAAGTTTTAATTTTCTGCAATCTATTTTGTTAATGTGCGTACACCTTGCATAGTGGATTGGCCAAGCCACCCATGCAAAATCATAAGGCCAGGAGTTAGATTTATTTTATGTTTTGTTTATGCATTTGAAGTTTTCCCCACTTGTCCTTAAGGAAAGTTTGAGAGGCTAGGAATCTCTTTCTTTTCCTTTTCAAGTTATTTGTTTATTTCATTCACCCACTTGGGCACAAAACCGATAGGTTTGTCCTCCATCTTGTGCCTTTGTTGAGGTTGCAAGTAGTTAGTTGTTTTTCCAAGTTTATTTTACTTTCCAAATTTACTTTGCATACACCCTGCATAGTGGATTGGCCTAGCCACCCATGTAGTATCGTAAGGCTTGTCTCTGGTGCTAATCTGTTAATAGTTATTTCTACCATTTAGTTTGGTTTATCTCCTTTAAAGTTCATTGTTAATACTTCACATAGTTAGAAGCATCTTTATCTTGGTTAAATATCTTGTATAATCTCGTGGAAGCAATATTTATTTTGCAATTTACTTATGTTGGATCTATAAGCACTTTTCATTTCATTTACTTGGAAGCTCCATCTCCTTAAGCATTTTCAATACAAGTAATTTTAATGCATAATCAATTAACTTGTAGCTTTATGGGGGATAAATTTATCTAGTCTAATTAGGCACCCTTTACTGGTACAACTTTCGCCACAAAAAATGAGTCTTGTGGAGGCCACAGGGGGTGCTAAGTCAGGGATGACTTCACGACACTAGGTGTCCCCCTTGTTGAGTGTCCAAGTTTTCCAGGTTGACTTGTGGAGCTAGGGTAAGGCCTTGTTTTCCTTGCTTCTTGAGCACCCAACATTCATTTTTGCCAAAGTGTTAAGGGTATAGGGGTAGTCACATAGTTTAGGTTGGCTTCACATTAGCCTAGGCCCCCTAATCAAAGAGAGACTTCTAAAATTGACCTAAAATTTATCTAATAATACACAACACTTGCACCTCACGTTTAGTATCTTTTAAGTTGTGTACACCTTGTTGTTCAAGATTATTTCACATGCTTATGGTTTGATTCTTCTCTACTTTACATTGCAAGCATTTTACTTCAAGTTGTTCAAACCTTGATGTTCAAGGTATTTTTATGCTCATGGTTTAATTTTCTAAGCATTTCAATTCAAGTTGAGCATTTTACTTTCAAGTTCATTTGTGGATTGAAGTGGTTCTTTGTTCAAAGGCAGGCTTCCATCAAGTTGTGCACCATCTCTTTGGGGCACTTGGTGAGTGGTTTCCCCCTTTGCTCAGAAGTTGCGCACTTCCTCTTTGGGACCTCTTTCATCCTTAGAAGTTGTGCACTGGTTCCTCTTTCAACATTTTTCAAGTTACATGCTTTTGGTTGGTTAGTTGTGAGTCCATTGGCTTTAGTTCATCTTTTGTTCTAACTCATTCTTTTGTTTATATTATAACTTTCTTTCATATTGTATATTGGTCACTTCTTTGATTCATCTAGTAATTTTGTATAAATATATTATTTGTAACTAGATCTTTTAATTCTTGTAATCTTTGTGTAGATTTAGTTGACCCCTTACCCAACACTTAGGCACTAGTCTTAGTTGACCTTAGGGAAAGGTTTGATTGTAATTTGAAATTGTGCATTGCATTGTTGCTTGCCATATAGGTTAGATTTCCCCCTAACTTAACAAAGCTAAAATTAACTCCTAGAATTCACTTAATAATTCACATAGTAACTAGGGTCTACCCCCCCTAGCTTCCCTAGGAGTAAGCCTAGATGGAAGAAGTCCAAATCAAGGTGACAATGGGTTTGGACTTAGGCATTGTGCCTCCAAGGACACAAAAAGTGGATTGTGACTTTTCCATGTTTGTACATGTGTATAAGGATGACAACGAGCCCAACTTAACTAAAGCATTGATCAATGTATTGCCCTACCATTGAATGTGTGATATTTCTAAATTCAAGAAGTACGGAAGCATGCAAGAAATATTTTGGAGAGGATTTAGTAGTCACCAATTTGTTGAAGAATTCCAATAGAGATGTCTCCAAAGGATATGTTGCACTTTGTAATTATAATTTGTGAATTGCTTTTGCTAATTTGGACACACAAAATTCKCTTTGGRCTTTGTTATTTCYCRTTCCTAGGGATAACTAAGGAGATGATGTCTCRAGGCCCTCGGGTTGGAGACATGGAGTATCGAGAGGCATCCCAACACACATGATCCCTTCATTCACGATACATCACCATTCGATGATGGTAGCAATGTCCATCACACTTGGCAAGGATCACAAAGGATAGTGGGTCTTGCTCCATGAGGTAACAAGTATGGTATTGTGGTAAGTGTCATTCTAATAATTCAAGCATTTGAACATGTTGCAAAGGATTCTTTCTTGATTTTGAAAACATTTGCTTGGAAATTATGTTTTTTTTCCCTATTTCATCTTGGTGAGTGTCAAGGTTTCCTAGTATGTGGCCACCCTCAGGGAAAGGGTTGCTAACGAGGGATCTCCTTGAAGGGTCATTGTACCATTCCCGCTCATACTTGCCACCTTCCATCACTTCTTCCCCTTCATTTCCCAAGATTTTAAGTTTTCGGGCTTATTGACCCAAGAAGGGCATGTACCTCATTTCATGGGAAGAAGGGGCCATTAGGCTCGGAGGTGCTTTATCAAAAGACATCATGCAATAGAAGCTCGCCCTTGGATCCTGAGAGAAATGATACGCTTCTCATAAGAAACTGAAGGGACCCATAATAATAACTAATTAAATAATGATCACCTTCTAGGGTAGAGCGTTTGTGGGCTATGCATTTCCTTTTTAGTGCCCCTTATTGACTTCAACATGGAAGGTCTTCGTAAAAACATGTTAACCAAGGTAGAGTGTTTGTGGTCTATGCATTTCCTTTTTAGTGCCCCTTATTGTCTTCAACTTGTTGACACATGCAAAGTAAATGACTAAAATAATAAAGGGCTCGAAAAAAATATTCTTCAAAAACAAAAAGAAGAAAAGGATGTGGTTATCCCTCAACAAAGGCACCCATAAATGAGACAATGTGAGCCCTTGTATGTCATGAAACCCCATACCTAGAAGTCTAATCCTGTCCACTTCACATTCACTACATGACCTAGAGAGGTTTCTCCTTGGAAACTTCCACTACTTGAGCATTTGGTTTACCCAATAGGGCACTATGACACCCCTCCCATATCTAAATTTGGCAAATTGTATAAGGTATTTAAGCATTTGTTTATTTTTCAAATGGGAGATTTGATGCACATGTTTGGGTCTTTATTTTATTAGATATGGATTACTTAGCATGACATTGTGACTTGTGGACCCTTGGAGGGCATACTTGCTTGTCTTTGCAGGTCTTTGACAGGTGACAGCGTGATCATGGAGGCACAAGGTCACTTGGACCTTCACTTGGGGCATGAATACCAAAGGATGGATGATGCACCCCCTCTCCTTGGACAACTTGGATGAGGGACGTTGCCTTTGGAAGCACTTGAGTCTCCTTTGGAGGTGATTCACTATCCTTCCCAATCCCAATGTTTTCCTTTGGAGGCCTTATCTCTCTATTCTAGGGCATGATGTCACACTTGGAGAGATAGGGTTTGGTGGTGTTGGTTGATTTGATGATGAATTAGACTGTCTTGATGGAGGGGATCCATTTGTAATGTTCCCAACCAGATCTGAATGGAACATTGAGTTTTTATTATGTTTTATGTGTTTTCTGGTTGTGGCATTTTGTCAAACACTTTGTTGATTTTAGTCTCTTGAGTTTTGTTGGGGTTTATAATGAAGGTTTTAATGTGTGTTTGCAGCAATTTAAGATAGAAATGCAACCAAAAACATGTACACAACAAGATACAGTAGAACAACTCAAGTAAATTGCACAAATACCTCAAATTTGATTTTATTCATAATAATAGCTGGCCACATACAAAATGGGACAGATCTGGAAAACATAAATTGTATGAATAATAATGCCTCCAATATGGAAAGGAATGTTGAAGATATGGTCTCCTAAGAGTCCTCCAATGTTGCATACAAAAGATATCTAAAATCCAACCTGTAATCTGGTTTTTGGTGGTGTCTACACTCTAGCAAGTGCTCCCTCTCTGGCTGAAGTAATCCAAAAATTTGACCTCCAAGGGTTTGGCCCAATATCCACTGAAACCCACTATCAAACGGTAGATTGGGGGCTAGGTAATACCTATGCCAAACCTCCAATATATTTGGAAAGGTCTTCCCCTCCATAACATGAGATCCCTTATGCCCAGTGTGCCCTCCTCAAGATGAAATGTGCCCCACTGGTAGAAGAAATGAATGGCTTGATAAATACCCTCAAACATTGTTGTAAAAATATGCTATGGTGATGGATAGAAACCCTAGAGTGATATCTACTGAGTATCTAGTCACCTCTGAGCAAATCAAGCTACTCCCTCAAGATGGGTGTGCCCTAGCTCTGCAGAAACCCTCCAACAATACGCCATGCCTCCACAAAGACTCCTAGAACTGAATAGATCTGATGTAGGATGGTGAGGGGGGAATATTTCACCTTCGTGACCAATCTTGGATCAAGAAAGGTGGGATATTTCACCACTAAGCTGATCTCTAGGGTTTGTTCAATCAAAACCCTCAAAACCCCCAAGTGCATGGGCTCTCTAGCAAGAAGCGAGACATCAAAATGATAAACAACATAATGAGAGAATAGGGGCCCCTATCTCTATTTTATACCCTCTATTCACCTTTTCTCTCCAAGTGACTTTTACTTTATTTAATTATTCCTTAATTATATCACTTAATTAATTAATTAACCATTTTACCTCTAAAAAGTGATGTATCCATCCTTATGGCTTCTTCGGCCACTGAAAGTCACCTCTCATCATCTTATCCTGTAGTTCTCTTCCTCCCGATTCCAATGAGCTATTACACTAAGAGGTTTCTCCAAGTAATATGCCCAATACGACCTTCTTATTGAATTTAATTAAAATATAACCCATTATAACTCAAAATTACAAAAATCGTTGGAATGCAATGGAACCAAAGCCAAACTGTGTGGAATGGATCATGATGATGAAATATGATGAACGATACAAGTCAGGCCCAATAAAACCCCTCAATATCTCATGAACTCGTTATCACCCCTATCTGGCTACTCTAGCAGGCATAATACTTTATAATGTAATGATGTCCAGAAATGGGGACATTACAGTCCTCCCTGCTAGAATATTCCTTGTCCTCAATAAATAACTGAATCCATCTACATATGATACTAGGGTCCCATAACCACTTGCATGACATAAAGTAGACTCCCCTCAAGATGTGGCCCCTCCAAGTGCTCACCACGCATGATACCCAAATGCTCTTGATGAGTAGAATGATCAATGGCCATAGAATCTCAATCAACTTCCCAAGTGACCACTCTACTCGAAACTCAACTTCATCAAACAATGAAGCACCAAGCACTCCAATCCCTGGATCCCATATCAAGATGTGAACTGCGATGCCCTGTGAAGTATAGCCCTGTAACATATCAACACCATGAGTCTCATGCAAATAACACACGGTTTCCACCCTAAATGAGTTTGACCTTCAAGACCATACCAAACCCAACACAACCTCCATTGACTGAGCATGTCACTGCCATAGCGAGGTACTATCGGACCTCAAAAAATCCCTAACAAGTGAAGTTCTCCCCCAAAAACTAAAGCTCAATGGAAAATCAAAGTGATTTTCCCCTGTAAAGAATCACTCGCCTCTATCATTCAATGAAATGCCCAACCCTGCAATCCTAGGGTCCCATGCCACTCTCTAATAGGGACCATCACGCTGACGCTACACTATTCTGATCATGACTATCTACTCAAAGTATACATACTGGATCCCCCACTCCTAGATTCTCATACTAAACCTGTGATGATTGGGCTTGTTATCAAAAAGTTGAACCTGTAAAGCTATCCATGTGGAACCAAAATATACCCATCCATCGACCAACTCAATCATGAGTATCAATAGGGAGAACTTGTCTTGCCTCATAGAATAGATCCCTGAAAGCCCTCTCAAAGTAATCCGAGAGTGAAATCAATTGCCTGCTGGCACAACTCAGACCCTCATAAGATGAATCAAACTACTGACCAAATGGACTCTTGAGTCCCACGATAACTTTAGAAGTTCATCACTTCCAATCCCCGCTAATTGTTGATGTTCTCTACTGATAATTGTCAGAAGCCCACCATCCTCATCCCAATGAGAACCTGCATCTGTATAAACCTCTAAAATATCCTTTGTCCCATGGCCTAAGATACTCTCTATCACTCCCAAGGCCTCGACTGTTTGTCTCTGATAATCCACCCCTATGTTGTTGTGTGCAATAAAGACACTCCTTTCAGGTGGTCTCAGCCTACCAACTCTCCATGTCCCTTTCCCCTGTCTATCTCCCCCTGCACTACTGTCAATGATGAAAGTATCAGGAAAGGCTAACAGGCATACCTGCAAATGACTCTAAGACTAGAAAGTGTCATATGCTTTGGTCAACCCCAAGGAATTGACCAAAAACTCATCCACCGGTACCCATGGTAAATAATCACTTATACTCATCACTGAACTCCAACCCTCAGGTAAAACAATAGGTATCTCCACAAAGTGTTGGTCAATCACTCTCCATCCATCATCACTCAGGCAATTGTTGCTAATGTGAAGGTGATCTCCCAGATCTATATGTTGCTACAAGGGAGAGGAATCTCCATGCTCCACCAAGTATGTCTCCTCCCTAAAATCCAGTGCATCCCTCTGAATCCCATTGTACACCTATGCATGTCATTGTGAGCTACCACTCATCATTGTATCTCCTTTCATTCTCATGTAATCTCCTGTATCCACCTGCAACATCATGGAACCTGGGTGTACTACTGAGCAATCCTCTACATGAAGGTTAGCCCATCCTGGAACACAAATGGACGTGTCCTCATAACTACCCCTAGCTCTGGAACCCCCATGTGTATGTGTGTGCCAAACTGTTTCAACACCCCTCGTGAAGGGTGGTCTGTGTGACCCATGGACATCCTCCTATGTCTTTGGATCACACGTCTCAACACCCCTCGTGAAGGGTGGTCCTTGTGACCCATGGACATCCTCTTGCATCTTCGGATCATATCTCTCCATACTCATCAGTGATCCTAGGTACTCCTCATTCTCCTCCATCAACTGGTGCTCCACTACTAAATCACCAACATCCTTTAGCAACATAGCTGAAGGATATATCTGACTCTCTATTGAGATAGATTTTGTGGATCTTTGTCTAATATCCTCAAGGAGCTCCTCTGATATGGACTCTAATTCCTAAAGGGTGGTCTATGTTCCTTCCAATAATCCTCGTGTGCTCACCAACTCATGAGTGAGTCGGTCCACCTCCAACTCCTTCTGCCTCAGGGCCCGGTGATACATCTCGCCAACCTCCAATAGGTAATATCTATCCATCAACAACTGTTGGTAGTTGACCCTCATCATAGTCACTCTCTCCCTGAGAGTATGATATTCATCCATGGAAAGTCCCCCATATGAACTATCATGTGCCATCTATTCCCTCCAACCATATCCTTCCACCAATGCATGTGTGTCATCAATGTGTCTAGTGGCTGCCATGATCATGTCCTCACTGACTCTCAATTGTTCTTCCAAGTGTCATGACTCCTGATCACAATCCTGCTGAGGTGATATCTCATGCCTCTCATTGCTAATGTCAACAATGGAATCCTCAACAAAACACTCCTCAAAAGATAAAGCATTGAATTTCCCACTGTCCACTATGCTACTGACTCCTCCTGTATGCCACTGCACCCCATCATTAACTGTTACCCCCATCTGAATCACATTGTATCATATATGGGAAATTGTATCCTCTTGTGCGCTCACTCTGCTAATGTTATCTACACCTGGATCCCATACAAATGTGTCTAGACATGAGATATGATCATCCCATCCAACAAGGAGTGCATCCTCATCACTATAGATCGATCTTGGAAGTGAGTATACCATCAAACTATCAGTCTCCACAAACTGATCTAAAAATGGAATCTCCAAAAGAGGTGAATCACTTTCCTCATATTGATAGGTATGTGTAAGTTCAAATGTCTCCAATTCATGTCTCTCCTCCTGGGTCTGTAGATCCATATGTTCCTGGTGTACAATCCTCACACAAGGCTCCTCCACCATATAAAAAATTCCACTGATATCCTCATGTGTCATGGCTATCATAGGTGTCCGAGAAGATGAAAAATGTGTCACTATCATCATAAAAATCTTATCATCCTCCATGCATGACTTCCTGGAATGATCCGGATTATTTTCGGCACGAAATGAGAGCGGAGATATAATAAGGAAATGCACAGATATATCGCAGATATTCAATAATATAACAGAAATGTATCATAGATGCAACCATAAACATAGATATACAGTAATACATGATTTCTATTAATGAAAGAAATGTACAGAGACTGTAAAAATACAAAGTGAAAGACTTGCTAGAATGGTGGCAGCTTATCTCTGAG
>JZKD02S1672947.1:998912-1021694 GCA_000966675.3 Picea glauca | reverse complement strand
TCATGTATTTTCACTAACATGTTTGTTGTGCAGGTGCAATAAGAACAGATAGCAATGATATCAATGAATAGCATAGGTTGTAGTAACATAAGGAATCAACACTTCATAAGCTCAATCCATAGCCAATAACAACAAGATCTCATCAACCATGTAAGTCGTGTCACACATCATCACAACATAAAAAATGAACAGATCTGATCTTCAATAGTTCAAGGGGGTCCCACCTACTAGTATTATTTAGTTTTTATAATAATAGGCTTTAGCAACACTTTGTGGGCGAAACTTCATTGACGTTTCTTAATCGTCAATAAACTGGCGACTCCATAGGGAAATTTGTTTTTAATAGATTTAGAACTTAGAACTCATGGTTTTGTGGACAAGAACGGTAGGTCAAGAAGATATAACTCAGATGATTATGCAACAGGGGGAGGTGAGCATATTTAATGGAAAGATGACCGGGAATTTGGGAATATTTCATGAAAAGTGTTAAGTATGAGGGTTTTTTACCACTATATGCATAATCATTTGATCGAAAACTGTTCTCTAACTTTTAAGGATGAAAACCTTTAGACTTGCTCTTAAAATCTCAATGGATGAATAAATGGCAAGAAGAAGCAGGAGATATCCAATTCTTTATAAGACAACAATGGGAATATATAGAAATTTCAAGGGCCTTTCAGAGGAGACATCATAACAGATGTGTAAGCTTGATAGTTATTGGCTAACAATGTTTTGCCGGAGTGTCACCGTGGTAGAATTGATCCAATATTCCATTTGACCAGATTAACCAAAGATAATAGGAAACCAAAACATGACAAAATTAAAGTTGTAGAAACTAAAACAACAACAATGAAAGACATAAATGAATGCAACAAAGAACAAAACTTAACTCAAAAGGCATAAATCAAAGTACTATAAGCATAGAAAAGAAGCACAAAAATTGAAAGCAGAGCTAGGCTACTATTATATATAAATCCAATCAGCATTAGAACTTTTCACACTGGCCCCTCGCAATACTTCAAGCGAGGATTGTTAGTGTTGTAGGAAAACAATTATCTTTGTAATTCCCCTAAAATGTATGAGTTAGTGTCCAAGACAAAAGTAATTTGGAAAGGACCCAACACTTGAAATTCTGATGTAATTATCATTCCTTTGACGCACATGATTAAATCATCAAGATAAGCATGGAGACTGACCAATTCATTGAAAGTTGTGTGTATAGGCCTTTTAAAGGCGGTACTTGCATCAAGTAATCCATAAGGTGGACATTTGTAAGGCATAGTATCACAATTAGTAATAAAAGTGGTTTTGCGAGCATTTGCCCCTTTTAATTTGATTCTCTTGTAACCAAACACACTGTCAAGTAAGGGCCTTAACTGTGACTCTACAACCTATTGCAAAAACATTTCCATATTGAGAGGAGGGAAGGGATTTCTCATAATCGCTTGCCGAAAAGTTCGACGACTAATACAGGTTCTAATATTATCAATGATCCTCAAGGCTGGTTCCCAATTCGAAACACATTCAAGGTGGATTGAAAAAAATGTTCCAACCCTTAAGAAATCTCTCAACTCCCTTCGAAAGGGTGCTTCCAGTGCAGAGTTAACAAGTTCTTGTTTTTTCCTAGCTAGTTTCATAATATGTTGAACAAGACCAGGATTAAAACCATGAAGATCCTCATAAGACCAAGAAAAAAACTTTTGAGATTCACCGAGTAGCCCGGTGGAGCCCATCTCTTCTTTATCATAACATTGAACATTTATTTTAACATTCGTTGAAGGTTCAGGTGTCCTAATGGTCAGGAGGATGGTTTCGACCACCTTCTTTCGTAACTCCTCTTCTTTCTGTTTTTCTTTATTGCCTACAACACTCAATGAAAATGAATTCTCAAGAGGATTCAAGCCCTTAGGAATCTATTATTTTCTATGGATATAATCTCCTCGGGCTTAAGAGGTTCATTTTGAATGACAACACAAATTCTCTCATTGTTAGGGATGGCCTTCCAAGATCCTTCACTTTTAGGAATACATGGACGATGTAGAGATTGAAAAGCACAATCAGGCATGTGAGGCAAAAGTTGTTGACTAGGAGAGGCTGCAAAGACAACTAACTGATCAGCCATTGAATTCAACTCCTTATTAACATGAGTGATGTTAAAAGATAGAAAGTTCGAGATGAGTGCCCAAACAGTTTGGGAGTATCGTTCCATCAGCTTGTTGCTAGAAGAGCACATCTTACATATCAGGTTCACAACAAGCTCAGAATTCCTGAAAACTAAAAGGTGGAAACAACCAAGATTAAGGGCGTTCTCAATTCCTAACAACAAAGCTTCGAATTCAACGACATTGTTTGAACAAGCAAACTCTAACCTGTATGACAGATTATGAATTTTTCCTGCAGGGGAAACCAAGATAACACCAGTCCCATTACCTTCACTAGAGCATGAAGCATCAAAGTGCATATGCCACATATCATCATCTAAATCAATTCTTTCCAAAGGAATATTATCCTCTTCTGCAAATATGGAATACACTTCTAGGTCGTCTTCGATATAGTTTACACTAGATTATGGGACATTCTCTATGTATGGTGCAATTATTCCTTTTCTAAGGACTATAATGTTTTTACCATTATGAGGAATGGATAAATGTGTCCCATCGAGTGAGAGGTATCCACCTGTTAGGGATTTCCAATCTATCCCCAATATAATTGAGTAATTTCTTACAGGCATATCAATCACCTGAATGCTAAGGGTTGTCCTTATCTCAGGATGAGAGCATAAAACCAATGTTACATCCTTGATCTCGCCTATGGTTTTTTGTTGTAGACTATTATAGGAGAGCATGCTTCTGGCATTTTCATTTGTACAAGAAAAACCTAGCTCTTCCATAATAATATTCGACATCACACTTGGGCCCGAACCACCATTAATGAGGCAACAATGGGCAATCTTATCCACGATCTTTACAAAAATATAAAAAGGGGGATTTTAACAGGGTATCTAAATTTATGTACACCTACTTTATTTACAGAAGAATCCTCTTTGTCTACCTTTTCAGAAAGATTGGCTACAATAGAAGCTTTTCCTTCCATGAATTGTTTCAGATGCATCTGTTTTCAGGGATGACAACCATGTTTAGGAGGGTTTCATCTGCCTTGATGTTGGCCAATTGATTCAAGATATTGTATTTGGAAGAGGGGTGAGGAGAGATTCCTTGACTCTCAAGAATTTTAGGAACCTAGGGAGTAGCAGCAGGTGAGGATGAGCTTGGGGTAGAAGAACTGTGGGGAGAAACAAATTTTCCCTTGGGATCATAGGATTTTTTCCTAGTGTTGATAACCATAACATCTTTTGGCTCTAAAAAATCTAGGACAACGATAGTAGCTTCTAGTATTTTACCAAATATCTTATCTTTGGCACTCTTCTTTACCTCACATGTGGTTTCTTCATGGTGTTCCTTGCAAAATTTACACCATCTCCGAGGCAGGATATCTTTAGGATGAAAATTGTTTTCAACCGGATTTCTAAAAGGGGGTGCAGAAGAGGATGAAGCTCTAGGGGCGAGAGGGGAGACAATACCCTTCCGCTCAAATTCTATCATCCGATTGTTCATATCTTGTACTAGTTGTAAGAGAGTGAACATGTCTGTCTGTCTAACCGATTCTCCCTGGGGAAGACCAGTTCTTTCAAGTTATTCTTCATACTTTGAACAAGTATGTAGAGCAGTACCGAGATTATCAATGGATTTTTCCTCAAGCCTATGACGGTAGGGAGAAGGCAATGCATTGTAGTAATGCATGAAAGCGGCTTGGTTTCAAGGGCGGATAAGTTCAGGGATTTGATTGTACAACTTAGTGAAATGCATGTTGAAAGACTTGATGGTCTCACCATCTTTATAAGTGACGTTATTGTATTCCCTTAACTTCTTGGTAGGGCTTTTGGATTTCCCATAAGTAGATCGAAACCAATAGATTAACTCATCCCAAGTAGATAGGATCTTAGGAGGAAGGTCAAAGAAGTCGGTCGTAGCCTTTCCTTCCAAGGAATTGATGAACAAGTGCATGCAGGTGTCATTGTCATTGGCCCCTATGTTATGACAAGCATTAGAAAATGCCATTAGGTGTTCATTAATACTGACAGTGTTATTCCCCGAAAACTTAGGCAGGTGCTCTTTAAACTTTGGAAGTGGATGAGTAGCAAGTGCTAGGTTAAGAGGAGAGGACACATGCCATGGTGTAGTTGTTGCGTCTTCTTCAAACTGAAAAATTCCATACTTTTTTATGACTTTGGTGGGGTTTGTGGTAGATTGGATAGGGATATGGTGGCTATATAAGCTACCAATCACTGATGATGATGAATATTGAGAATATGAAGCAATTCCAATTCCACCAGAGCCTCCACTAGATGCCATCCTGTGGGTGATAGGTGAGGCAAAGAAAGACGAGTTGAATGAATCAGATAAAGTTATCCTTAGAAAACTTTGTTGGATAAATAACACAACTTTTCTTCTTCCTATTTCAGCAATAGGATTGATTTTAGGTGACAAGCCTCTTCTTCTTCTAGAAGCACGAGAATCTAAGGACATGAAAGAAAGGCCAAAACTGAAGAAACAAAAGGTTACTGTTGATTCCTAGGCTGTCTATGTCTAGCTTACAATTGTTCTTGAATACTAATATCTCGTTCAATCGCTACCAAAGAACGGTTAAGCTCAACACGAGTCCTGGCAGTGTCTAAAATAGTATGAAACAAGTTCAAAGCAATGTTGGTCTGGTCTTGAAGACCGGGCTCAAGATTGGGCTGCCTTGCAACATGAACATTCATTAATAGTAAAATAGTCAAAGAATCAATTTCATAAAAGAAATATGTATCAATGAAAATCGAGTATAAAAATTAACCAGAGAGATATCAAAGATCTCCCCAGTATGGTCACCAAATAAATGTTGAGGAAAAGATATGAAATGATCTTACTCAATCATTTTCAGATTTTGCTTGCCTAAATCAAAATAGACAGGAATATCACCCTATGTTTATAGACAACAAAAATAACATCCTAACTCACAAGTATTAATTACAAGTGCTTAGGCAAGTCTTTTATAAAAAAAAACTTGTTGGAAATTCACTTTTTATGTAATTTTTGGAACATATTAGTTGTTGAAATAAATGTAAAGATAGAAGAAAAATCACCAAGATGATAATCAAGATAGATGAGACATAAACAATCCTTTATTTCATTTAAGTTCACCAATGAGTCATTTTCTTTACAAAATCTCATGCAGAAATTTTGGACCAAAGTCAAACTTAGACATCCCCGATGGAACATACAAAAGGACCTGTGACAGAAAACCAAAACTAAACTCTAAAATCTGGATCAGCTTGCCACAGATTGTTTCCCACTCGACTCTGCACAATAGCCTTTGTCAGTCATGAAAATTAATTCACAAATAGACAAGTCTACACAGACTATCAAAGATAGATCAACACCTCTGAAAAACAAGTGTCTGAATGATGTGATTCGGCCCTGAATATTGTTGTCTACAATAAGACCCTACTATCATAAAAGAGAATTAGTCTTGTGATGAATAATGAATGAATGAAAATTGAACTATCTCAACATAAACTCAAAGAGAAAACCTTAGTATGCTTCTACTTCTATCCCTCCCTTGTTCCTCCCTTTCCTTTTTCTTTTAACAAATTAGAATTGGTTGAAGTAGTTGAACCAACTCATTAGTCAAGTTAATTAAAAGACTCAACTAACTTTAGTTAGGGGGAAGAGTAATAATTATAATAAGGGTCATAAATAAATAATAAATAGTAGGTGGGACCCCTTGTGACTCCCTTTAGTTCATAACGTTCATAACAATCATAACATAACCATTAGTTAAGTAAAACACACCTCCTTGTGTCTCTCTTCAACATATTCACTTTTGACAAATTTAGCTCATGAAATTTGAAATTATTTTCAAAAATATTACTCATATATCCAAAATAAAACATGCTGTCCAAAATTTCCTGAAGTCAACAGTCATCAACAATGGATAAAAGTAAAAACTCAAAAGCCATATTTCCCAGTCTGGAATGCAACCTTTCCTTGACTGCTGTTGTTACCTCTTGATTTTCCTAAATTTGTCTTTGGCTGTGCAAAGCCTTTAGGCCTAATATTGTTGATCACATGGGAACAATCGTCCCTCAAATGCATCTGGGAAGACATAGATTTGTCAGAGCCATTGGAGGGTGAGGAAGGGGCGGCAGTGGATTTTCCTTTATCAAGGGCATGGTGGGCCTCAATTTTCAATCTCTTTCTAGCATGGGAGGATTGCACTGGCGAGTGGTTAGGGGAATCTTGGACAATGGGGTTAATAGGCGGAGGAGTAGGCAAGGACAAGTTGGGCCAGCCATGATGTTGGGAGACTGTTGGGTGGACAATCTCCTACCATCCATCATTTTTAGGAACCTTGGGTTTCAATGAGACATGATGAGGTACGGGAATACCGGGGGATTGTGGGGCTTGGAAAGGAGGCCTTTTAGGCCTAGGTTGGGCTACTCCCCGCCCAATCCAATTGAAAAATCCGGCATGAAGCAATTGGCCAATCTTTTGTGAATCAACATCAAAATGTATAGAGAACCTGGGCCTTCTTGGGCCTTGGTTCCAATTACCTCTACCTCTGTTTGCTTGGCCATGGCTACCTCGACTGAAAAAACTCATTCTCGCATGCATGATTGATTAGAAAATAGTCTTTTAAATAACCATACATGACAACTCTTAAAAATATCAAATAGATTTGGCTCAGTGATGCATCAGGCTCATGCAATCCAATCCATACAAATTGTTTTAATGTTAATCAATGAGTAGGGGGTTAAAAAGGGTTCTGTGATGTGTGAGGGGTTTGTATTGAGTGAAAATATGATATAATGAGGGGGGAAAAGGACATGGTTACTGATCAATGGAAACAAAAATCAACTCTAAAGAAAACCAATGAAAAAACATTGTAATTCACACAAGACACTACCATTTTCAACTGCTTTAACACCAAAATTCTCTTGATTGTAATCAATCTCAGAACAGGGAATGAAAAATGAATATGGGAATGTGATGGGATTTGTAATTAGTGGAAAGTGAAGTAATGGAAGGGAAGAAAGACGATTATTGTTCATGAAATTAATTAAGTGATCCATAAAACATTCTGCAAAAAGAGATGCACCAACCATCAATCATTGTGACCAAATAGCAATTTATGTGCATTTAACTAGTTCAATGTTCATAATCAAATATCCAACACAGTGCCGTCACAAGACAATATGCATTCCACACAATCTGTAAAGGGGTTTTGTTCCTTTCATTTATATACTTTGCATTTTTTGAACAATAACCATTCCCATTCTGTAAACCATAAAAAACAACCACTTCCCATACATTACTTCAATCAACAAATATACTCAAAGTCATGTTCCAAAATTAACAATGAAGTCACACTACCATTGCAAATGGGTCTTTCATTTAAATGCAATGATATTCGTTAAACATATATAGGGGAAGTAAACCCAATAATCAAGATCAAATTGCAAAACCCGAATTGATATTTAAACAAATAGACAACAACCACCATTCCAACACAAGCTATGCGTTGAATGATTCAATCATGCAAGTGTAACTCCATCATTGTGAAAGCCCAATTTAATGTGACTCTAAAAATCTCGGCCACCCATCCAACACGACGAGGTATCAACAACATGCATGTCTCAAAAAATGATCGGGTTGTAATAAAAAACATGCTTAAAACCCCATGGGTATCCCTGAGTGTGAAACCCAAGCTATCCATGTTATACATAGTGCACAGCCATCAAAACACCACGATGAAACATTTCCATTTTGAAAAACCAAACACACAGTCACAACAATAACTCAACCCATCGTGCTAAGCCATCAATCTAATACAATATTTCTTCTATTTAGTCAAACTGTAATCAATGATGTTGTGTACACTCAGCTTATACAATCAGACAATCATAAGCATGAAGTGGATTTCGTTCATATAGTCTTCCTGGTTGTAATAACCATTTGGCCCCAAAAGAAACTAACATTTATCATGACAGAAACACCACACACACAATGCGGTATGCATGAGCAACATCAAGCATTTGTAACCAATGCCGACTAAACATCCAAACAATCCTTAGTGCAAAAATACCAGTGACCGTGTATCAACCAACCAATTCACCACTGTCGTAAAAAATCAATCAACCTAACAAGCTGTGACAACCACACATACCCACACATCAATTCGAATTGGGGTAGAAGCCCTCTCCATTAAACAATAATGAGTTATTAAACATAAGGAGAGTGACTGTGTAATTTGAGTTGTGAAAATAACAAGCAGGGTTTACCATTGTTATACAAAGGAAATAATTAAATGTCAAACTAACACGTCTGTCATATGGCCAACTGGGCGAGTCTGTACTCAAATTAATCGACAATACATTCAATCCACCATCACCCATAGTAAACTTGACAGGCCCGGCAGTCTTCTCTACACAACTTCAGATTGGAGGCTAAGGGTTTGTTCTATAGCCAACACAGGGAGAACAGAGCCAACTCCTTGTAGTGGTGAAAAATCAGAGGCCAACGGTGCATACACATAGAGAACCACGACTCATTCGTGGACAGGTAACAAATCCAAGGCAGGCGGCCATAATAGCAAGTGAGGATCTCATTCGACCTGGTAATGTTATTTAACGCACGCAAGGTATAACCCTCGCTCTCTTCGATCAAACAACCATGACACTAGGGTGAAGACAGCGCCGAGTAAGAACAAGAAAATAATTCCGTGACCCCTAGTGGTGCAATCAACCAATGCCCAAGTGAACAAAACACAGTGGCGTAGAATGCCTCCAACCATTAAACCCATAAAATCTAGAGACTTGACATAGCTACGAACGCATGAGGATAACCAACTGACCCAAGACCGACAAAACCATCCAACTAAACAAGAAAGGATAACAGAGAGCTAGCACCCATGATGACCAATAAATTCTATGGATTCAATATTATTGCAGAAAGAACCATCAATGCTTCATTCCAAGAACACAATTCTACATAGTTGCAGTACTTAAGGAAAACACGAACCAATACACCCGAGCCATTAATCATTTGATAACCAGAGCAGACTCATGAATGTCAAAAAAAAGACATACATGTAATCGAATTCCTTAAAACAAGAGTTGATCGAGCGGTTCCTCTCTACTAAGAAGTCAGAGCATAACCACATCAACAAGGTCGAACAATAGCCCGACTAGGGTGGCGGCTAATGGGAGGAGTAAAGGTGACGTGCAGTAAATGCACGTCGCCTCCACCCACAATCCATTTACTTCTTAGTACATGCCAACAAACCTTTCATTTACACCATTAATCACATGTATTGAAACCATCACCCATCAATCACATGACCATATCATACTCTCAACTTATGCCACAAAACGAATCAACCACGTTCCATACAACAAATCACATAAGCATTAAAAACCTTTACCTTGTTAAATGTGCCTTCTATATCCTGTCCTTCCAAGGTATACCATAAGTATATCAACCATATAATTCAATTAAAATTTCATAACCATTTACTTGCTAGCTAGGATTTAACAATAATCGTTAAGTCATTCATGCATGTAGTATAGTATATAGGATATCTTTAAATTCTTCCCCTTTGCAGTTGTTTCTTATTTCCTTCCAATTGTTCGCATGTAGTATAGTAAAATTGCATAATTAGATCCCTTTTCTTTGCATTTGTTATAGTATTTTTTCCTTTCTCAAGACTTCCCTTCATTTATTTTCACTAACATGTTTGTTGTGCAGGTGCGATAAGAACAGATAACAATGATATCAATGAATAGCATAGGCTATAGTAACATAAGGAATCAACACTTCATAAGCTCAAACCATAGCCAATAACAACAAGATCTCATCAACCATGTAAGTCATGTCACACATCATCACAACATAAAAAATGAACAGATCTGATCTTCAATAGTTCAAGAGGGTCCCACCTACTAGTATTATTTAGTTTTTATAATAATAGGCTTTAGCAACACTTTGTGGGTGAAACTTCGTTGACGCTTTTTAATCGTCAACAGACATGTCTTAGGGTTTCTTTCATGTGAAAAAGTATGAGTTAAATAATATTATTTTGTAAAGGGGCAAGATTAGGGTTGTTTACCCCTTATCTTACGGTTTACCCTAAATTATGCGGACAAACTATGTTTAGAACAATTTGTATAAATAGGGATCATTTGTATCTCATTTTGATCATAGCTCTCCTATTGTGAGAAGCCTTCCTAGCTGAAATTTGTGCCCTCTTTGGGAAATCTCTTCTCTCTTGTGCTCTTGTCTTGGTTTCTTCATGTTGTTGGTGGAAGAAGTAGTGCACTATCTCTCTTGGATCTTTTCTCTTTCTTTTATGGTGGATTTATCTTGGTAAGAGGAGGTTTATCTTGTCATTTCTTGGACTAGGTAAGAATTTATCTTGTTGATGCTTCATTTCTTGGTTACAAGTTTGATTTGATAGGTTTCTTTGGGAGTATAAAGATTTACAACCCCACCATTTGTCTATCATTTTTGTATAGAAATTATTTTTTGCACAAGGTTTTACAAGGATAAGTAAAAGGGTTTACACCCTCCTAGTATCTCCTAGCTAACATCGCTTGCCTTGGGGAGTAAAAGGGTTTACACCACCAAGGAGATAGAACTTGTTATATCTTCATTTATTTGACTCCATAATCCAATAGCTAAAGGCACTAAATCTAATTGCATTGGAGAAATACAATCTTGCATTGGTTAACGTGAAAACTAAGGATTTTGAGATTGTCTAAATTGGAATTAATTATATGCTTTGTATGCTTGGTTGAGACACTAGGGCGTCACCTTTGGCTAAGTGATTCTTTCTTCTGTCACAACATTTCATCTACAGTCATTAGGGATGTAGAAACCCTAATACAAAACTCTTAATAACTCACTACTCAACCATCAGAAGTTGCTAATAATTTACCTCTACAATCTACTAGGCCTAGCGCATCTTTTGGGTGGATTACTTGTGATTTTGGGTGGCTGATTTCTTGGCTGTCACAAATTATTTTCTACAGCCATAAGACTCATAATTATCATTGCAACACTGATTTATGACATATGTATATCCATGCTAAAGTCTTTCTCTTTCATTCTTGAGTTAAACTAGTGTTTGCTAGCTTTTCTCTTGTTTATTTAACTAGACTTTTAGCACTTCATTTGCATCTCTAACTATCTTTTTTTTGCTAATATGCATTATTTTTGACTTCTGCAATTAGCGAAAGCAAGCTTAACTTGATTGTTCACCTAACGTATTACGTGCATGCTTGGCTTTTCTTGTGTCTCAGGCAGGTACAATCACCCTTTGCAGGTACTCATACATCTTCGCGACCATTGGCTACCACAAATACTCTTTCCCAAGGCTTTCTATACTTTGTATATTTACTTACGTGGACTACACTTCCATCATCCCACTTTTTGTCTCATTTTCCCCTAGGGTCACCCAAGATTCCCCCCTTTAGGTGATTACTTTGTCTCTAAAGTGACAGGAATACCCACATAAGGTTACAATGGATAGGTGTTCTCTTAGTTGTCGTCATTTTGTGGTTGGTGTTAAGTTTTCATAAAATAGGTTAAGCATGTAGTTTATTTCAATTTCATCATGTATTAACCATAAACAACAATGTTGCAGCAACCAAGATCACAAGAAGAAACACCATGCACAAGTACACAAGATATATCCTGGGAAACCCTTCTCAAACAAGGGAGAAAAACCCAGCCAAATCCTTTTCTATATTCTTCAAGATAAATACCTTTCACCACCAAAATGACTTAGCACACAAGAGGGTGCTTAAGCCATAGAAATCCTAGCAGCCAAGAGAGGTGCGCACCTTTTTCCAAAGAGAATTACTTGCTGAAATTATGAAAACATGTGAGGAGGATATGTTTCTACAATGGAGAATCATCTCCTACTTATATTAGATTTTGACTGATTTAGCAAGGGCGTCTTATTGGCACAACAGGGCTGACCTCTCTAAGTTAAACACACTTTATTATTATATTTATTATTATAATTAATATTTTCATTATTAATTATCTTCTTTATATCATTCATATTAACATAGGGCTGACCTGTACCCTTTACATAATAACTAGGGTTATAGGTAGGTCTGACTCTTGAACAATATATAGCAAAGGATCTGATGCACCCACTAGTGCTCATCCACTAGAGGCCACATCCATAGGGATGCCATAGACCTAATAGATGCAAAAATGAAGGGGAAATTTTGGGTGTTGAACCTAAATGGGTATTTTTAATATAGACATAGTGGTAGGATTGAAAAAGGGAAACAATGGAATAACAAAAAGGCCCACTCTGCCCCAAAACCAAGGACCCTCTTCTAATAATTTTTGATAATCAATTGGAATGGAAAAATTAACAATAAAGAAACACTTAGAGAAAAGATAAACCTCACAATATTTTGTCTATGTCGAATAATCCATTGGTACAAATATGAAGTAGAAGGCCATAAACCATTGAATCTGCATGTTAATGAATAGGATTTGTAAAATGAAATTAACTCTTTCACATCTAGCTCAGAGACCTCCATCTTTGGCACCGCTTCAAAGTTCCCCACAATATACACACTGGACAAAGGAAATTTTAGAGAAACATAATTACCAGGTTTGTTTCTGATTGCATCCTTGAAGGAAAGAATGTTTGAAGTTAAAGCCAGTCCATGGCTCACATCTCCTTCATGTAGCTGCAGTACCAAAGTGATGGTTGAGTCTTTGCATATTCTATAGTTGGAAAAATAGATTGATCTTTCATTTGTTCACCCTAAAAAAGAAGGCACTATTGATCCACATGAATTCCCTGTACAAACTCAAATTCTTACTTTATATCGTCCATACAATAAACAAAATTCAACCAAAAGAGTGTGGTATTTCCAATAAGAGACTTAACCATAATCTAAAAGCTATCCTATATAATAGGAGTTTCATAAACACTTGTCGAAAAGTCCTATCTGCAAACACTTAGCATGCAAGATTTTCATCAAACACTTGGCATGTAAACAATTGCCAAACAATTGACCTGCAACGTAATTACTTTCGAACATCAAATTATAAATTTCATTGCAAGGAGGCTTGGAAACAACAACAAGATATTTTGCAAGTCATTCAACAAAAAAGTGGCATACATGGCCTTCATAATATGGAAAATTGTTCAAACCCATAGATAAAACGACTAGAAAGACCTRAAAATCAAGCTCTCAAARAATGTTTCCATAAACCTACAAGTTATCCATAATGAAACCATCTCCAATATAAGTAGGTGATTCTTGCTACTACCACTACAACACCCATATCGACTTATTCTAATGATTTTTTAATGCCATATTTCRTCCACTCATTCACACTTTGTTAGAGAAAKAGGTTGGCRTCCTRTAAGGAGATATATGGATGATAATGAAAACATTCCAATGGTAAGGTCCTTGTAGTTGTTGATATCCTCTAGGTCCCATGYGCCCCATATCTTTGTGTTCACCCATTATGGGGTCTAGGGCATTGAACWCTTGTTCTTTAGCAATCTGCTAATTAAATTTATGGGAGTTGACTAATTTTGTTAGGAAGAGTAAAATTCTAAACTTTCTTCACTCCTCATTTTAAATTAGAGCCCAACTTAACTAAAGCATTGATCATTTCATTTCCCTATTATCAAATGTGTGATATTTCTACATTCAAGAAGTAGACAAGCATGCAAGAAATATTTTGGAGAGGAGTTAGTAGTCACCAATTTGTTGAAGAAATCCCATACAGATGTCCCCAAAGGATCTGTTGCACTTTGTAATTATAATTTGTGAATTTCCTTTGATAATTTGGACACAAAAAATTCACTTTGGACTTGATAAAAGGAAAATCTAAACCAACTTGACAATATGTCGCCATAGTTTACATTTGCAAGGGAGGGATTTGGACTTAATAAATGAAAATTTTCCACCACCTCAACAATCTAACACCACATCTCCTTGATAACACATTTTGTGATATCAATGACATTATTCAAAGTACTACCCACTAGTTTCATGTTTATAAATTTATCACTGCATAATTAGGGGATAACTTTTTTTATAGAATGTATGCATTTGCATAATGGGAACCAAACCATAATAAAATCAACTTCTCTTGGGCCAACTAAGATCATGTAACTATATTTGGTTGTTTTATTGCTTATTACATGAGTTTCATATTGTCAACTAATTACTTAATCAACATTTATTGAATATGAGCGTGGAGGAAATTGATATAAAATATAAAGTTACAATTGTTCATAAGCATGCTTATTGTTGGTCTAAATGCACTTCATTGTAGAAGGGGCTACCTTGGACCCACTAAATATGAATAAAGAATCTCAAACCTCATCCTCATATGTTTTTAGGAGTGACATTTAAACACATAAAAAATTAACTTGTTTTAATTATGCTTTTATATTTTTGCTCAACTTAACAGCCAATGTCTTATTTACATGACCTTATATACATAATTCTTTTGTCATATTTTTGAAAAAAAAGAAATTGGCATTTGTGTAAATATAACCTGACCGTCATATACAAAACCATTATTAAAAATGTCTATAATGTTAACAAAAATTTGACAGCTAATTACATAATATAAAAAAATCCATCTTGGATTTTTTAAAGTAGCATATACATTTTATTTTTCTTAGTGGTTTATATATATAAGGTTAAAATAAACCTTAGTGTTACAATGCATTTACTATTGGGTTTTATTCCCTTGTCCTATGGGTTGTGTTAACACATAGGATGTACAGGAGTCAAGGTCTAGAAAGTTGATCAGAGTACAATTATAAAAGTCTTTTATTCATGATGGTGGTTGTAATCATTAACAGAAGAGGGAAAGTTTTGGTCATATATGTATCTCAGTTTAAATACTTCATGCAGTCTTTGGTTATATGTTCTCATCATCTAAATGCAAGCTTATATTTCTTTCTTGTAACCACTGTATATTATTGCAAATTGTCCATTATAACTCTGCGCTACAAATTGTGTGGTGCAGACTGGCGCTACGAACCCTGTATAATTTGATCGACCAAATCCTTATCAAATTGAGATTCGTCGAAGGCTGAGGTTTTAACCAGTCAATTATATGTTTCCTCTCAGACATGGAAAGTCTTTCCAGTCTTTCATAAAACCTAGTTCAAATTGTGCTACAGACTGGCATTGCAAACTCAACCATTGACACTACAAACCCTATGTTTTACACAGAGTTGTTTCTTTTTGCTTGTCTGCAGTTTCATTCAAATTGAATTGGTGTTCCTCTTTATCACTTCCTATTTGCAACTTGCTTAAACTTCACACTATTTTTTACTATTGTTGTGTATAAGATTTTCAGTAAGGTAAACCCTAAGTGTGCCAGCTCTGTAATCAAACCCTAAAATTTATTGTTTTATTCTACATTTATCATAGAAATTGTCATAAGAGGTTACATGAGGTTTTCAAAATAGTAATTATGGACAACCAACAAGGCAAGAAGATCCACAAAGGGGGAGATATTGTGAGAGTTGAACCACATGACATGCAACTCATCAATTCTGAACCATTTTTCAAGGAAGATTTCCAGAGGGTGGGTTGCCTCAATTTTTTTCAGAAAATGCAAAGAGGACATCCTGAAGTGGCTAAGTAGTTTGCACTAAATTCCAGTGAGACAAATACTAAGGTGGGGATGCTGGAGTTTGAAGTCTTCGAGCATTCTATTTATGTAGCCACAGACATACCTGATTATGATGAGAAATGGTTTAAATCCATGTCTTCAAAATCTTCTTTCTCCAAGGAATTCTTTAAACCTGAATATCATGCAGAAAACCTATCCAAAGGAGTGCCCATAAGTCACATGATGGAATATTTTGACAAGATGCTTAGGTTCATACAAAGGTAATTCACATGTGAAGGAAGGTTCAATATGGTATATCAATACCATATCAGATTACTACTACACTTCACTGGGAAAGAATCCATGAACCTTCCCTTTTACCTTTTCAGGAGTATTGGCAAGATGTCAGATAGAGTCCAGGCTATGTCCAAGCAGGTCGACACTAGTGTTTTGCACTCTGTTTTAATCAAGATGTTAATACTGGAAGAGTTGAAAAAGACTAACACTAACTGGGAGACTTTCCTAGCTACATGAGACTTTCAACCAGATATTTCTCTTACACCATAGTCCAAAAGACAAACACCTACCCATGTTGAGTAAAATGTGCATTTAGATTCAAGAGAGGAGAGGAAGATAACTAGGAGTGATAAATCTTTTCAGGTTACTGATAAAGCAACTGAAGGTGGTCCCTCACAACCTCCTAAAAGAGAAATTCCCCCTATGGAATAACTTACACCTATGGAGATATCATCAGGAAAAGCAAAGAGTTTGAAGGGAAAGAAAATCATCTTTTCCCGACCTATTGTTGCATAAAAAATCAAATTTAGAAGACCTTTCACCAGATCAGCAACTAAAAAACATGTTCCTATGGAAGATGATGCAGCAGAAGCTTCAACTAAGCAAAAGGACAAAGCTCAGCCTTCCAAGCAGCCCATAGAGATTATTGATATCAACACCCCTCCTCATGAAAGTAATCCTAGTTTCAAAAGGCTCAAGAGGCAACTCAAGGAGGCAAGAACTACAAATGACAAATTGAAAAAGAAGGATTTGGAGACCCGAGTCATGCTAAAATATATGCTAGACCTATATGAGAAGACTATTGATAAGGAAAATTTCATAGCTAAGAGTTATTTACCCCTTCATAAGAAACTCAAGAATATGTATAAACAAAAGAGAGCTTGTCAAGCTGAGATCGGGAAATTAAAAGCAGAGTTGCAGCCCTTCAGAGAGCAAGTAGCAAAAAGGAATTTAGATGTGTTGGCTAAGGTGGATACTAGAAGGAGTACCAGAACCAAAACATGAACACATGATAACGTTTCACATCAACATCATTTTTGTCATGGTTTACTTTTTGCATGTAGTTACAACACTCAGTGATGATTTTGGATTTTGAGCTAAACTTAGCATCTTCATATGTTTTGTCCAAGGTTACTTTAGGTTGTAAGGAGTTTGTAGCATTTATGGAAGGCTTATCCTACTTCTGGTGCAATTTTTAAAGGTTGGAATCTCTTTTTAATTAAACAGGCTTCTACAGGAAAGTTCACAGTGCCTGGACTCACTAGCACTGCGAACTGGGTGTTTTAGGACAATTTGCAGTGCAAATGCTACGAACTTGGATTAATGAAGATTTTGAATATCAGAGGGATTTCCAGATGTCAAGTTGAACTTGTACCATCATTTAGGGGTTTAGTTTCACATTAGAAAGCCACCTGCCTCAAGGAGTTGCATGCAGTAAAGTCACATCACCAAGTTGTTAAGGGTTGTTCTATACGTTGCCAACATTTTCCTGCAAAATAGAATTCTATTATTTTCTTGTTGTACACCTGTTACCATGCTTTTCTAAGGCATATAATCCTATGAGGAAATGAGGTGGTAGATTCTAAAGAGGTTTTCTTGGAGATTTTGTTATTTAACATAGATTGTAACTCGATAGGGGGTTTGAATGGTTGAGGAGAAAAACTCTTATCTTTAGTCCCATACTATAACAAAGCTTTTCTGATGTATGTACCAAACTCAAGAATCTTTAATGGTGAAAAATAAGTCTTATACTACTACCATTGATGTTCTATCTCACTTTGGTATTAGTCTCTGGTGAAGGATTCATCATGATGCTTGCTTCCTTATTACAGTAAATGATTTATTGTTGGTATTTTATGCAAGTGGATCAAAGTGTTTTTTTCTTTGGATTAAGAAGTTCTTATTCAAATGAGTTTTCTTCCATATGTGTTCCAGAAGTACCTGATGTGATCTGATATACATATTTCATGTTTCTTGCTAAGTCTTCTATCTTCCATTTATATCTTTAAACACTGATTTGAAGCCATTCAAAGCCTTGCTTGTTGGTTTGTATTTCATGGAAGGTTTTTTGATTGACATTACAAACTGAGTTTCACATCCGTTTTCCACACTTTTAAAAAAACTATTATTCACATTCTGATGGGTATTAGGCTTACATTTACAACAGTCTAGGTGTGACTTCTAGTGCTAACATTTTTTGCGCATGAGCGTTGTGCTACCAAATTGTTTGAGTTTCTTTCTTTTTATTTATTTACATATTCTTTCTTGTATAAATTATAGATTCATAGGATCATAAACTTCTCTTGATTAATAGATTCTTGAGTAGAAGAAGATCTGCTATAACTTGCCTATTAAATCATTGTTTTATTCAAGTACCTTGCATTCACTCTTTCAGAGAGGTTTACTATTTTATGAATGATCCAATTTTTGTTATCTTCTTCATTCCTCTACCCATCATTATATAAAAGTTTTTTTTTTTTTTTATGAAGCTTGATTTCCTTCATTGAACATGGTGTTTATGACTCCATTTCCCAATGGTAGCTACTGATCTACAATTAGATTGTTTCCCTCTTCCTTTCTTAGTCTTGTTGACCCACCTACTCAAACCAATTCAATCCTAAAGAATCAAATGGGTATTGGGCTTGTCTTTCAAGTTGTCTAAGGACAACTTCTAGTGTTAACAGGTTGTAAGCCAACTATGTTGATCTACATTTGGTAAAATAATTCTTAATTATTTTAGTAACAATTGTTAAGGGATATTCCTTTCATTCCTTATTTTGAAACTAATGATAGAATTATTGATATACAACACCATGAATAATAAAACTACTTGTTTTAGTTTAAAATAAAACATTAAAACATATATCTTGATATTCAATGGCCATTTGCATCTTTGTATGGTCATTTGCATCTTTGTTTTCATAGGAATATCAGCTTTTAGAAAATATATGTTTTGATGTTTAGTGGCCAATTTCACTCTATTTTGTTTTTTTGGAAATATCAACATTAACCACTTGTAGGAAAGGAATATACATCATTTATAATTATTTTTTTATAGTTACTCTTAATTATTATTTCTACTTAATAAAAAAAATTTTCATAAAGTTAAAAACAAAAATGACATCAATAATATATATATATATATATATATATATATATATATATATATATATATAAATAACAAGTACCCTGAAATTTTATTTATAAATAAATTTTCCAAAAAACATATGACAGTTTATAATAAACAATGCATTCATCATTTCATACAATGCTTGGTCTAGAAAAATACACAAGTAATATAATGCAAAACTATTCACGGCTATTGTTTAACTATCAATTATGCATCAAATCATTAAACACTAATATTTTTTAAAACTCTTTTGTAATTTATGTTCATGATAAGAGCGTGATTCTATATAACTCTGTGTCAACACATACTAATTTCTTTAACTCATTAAACATTAATATTTAAAATAAAAATTGAAATTTATGTTCATAGTAAGAGCTTGATTTAAGTTATATAATTACAAAAACTACACAAGTAATACAATGCAAAACTATTCAAGCGTGATTCTATATAACTCTGTGTAAACACAGACTAATTTTTTAACTTATTAAAAAAGTGGAATTTATGTGCATAGTAAGAGCTTGATTTAAGACACACTAATTTATATAATTATAAAATGGAATTTATGTTTATGGTAATGAGTGTGATTCTTTTTTGTTATTCAATTGAATCGAAGACAACTTTATAATACATATAGTGAAACAAGGCCAGAAGCCATTACAACAATAATATTCATTATAATATTAACATATCATTTATGGGAATTGAAACCTGGTGGGAAGGATAACAATCATTCCTCACTACTATCCAAGCTAGGCCTAATTGACAATAAGAGCTTGATTCTATATCACTTTGTTTCAAGATAGACTAATTTTTGTAATTATGTGTTAAGAAATATCAAAGTATCTATTAATAAATTTATTACTTGGATTGTGGATATCAATGATGATTGAGGAAACTCCAAACTTAGACAGTTTGGTGATCTTCAAACACAAGCCCAACAAATGAAAAATACCACGTCCATTTTGTGTGCAAAATATCACACATATGCATTTTGGTCTGCAATCTTGCCTCAGGAACACATTCATTTTCAGATCTCATCTACTCCTCAATAACAAATATAGAAGTAAAAATTGTATGTCAATTCTTTAGTGCTGAGAAAGATTCAAGGTACTTAAATAATAACTTAACAAACATTATTAAATTCTCTACCAAATTATTAAGTAAGTTTAGAATACTGAAATAGATTACTACTACTTATAAGTAATGTTAACTAGATTACTATTTCTATAACAGTATCATAAGCAATAGAAAATTAGCACAAAGAATATTTTTAAAAACCACTAATACATAACCGCAAAATCCCCATCAAGAGGCAACATAACCCTATGATACCATCAAGAGGCAACTTAACCCTATGATATAGATCAACATCGGATCAGATCTGTAATATTGGCATCACAGACATCATTGAAAATGAAAACCCAAAACCAATTGAACCCTTTCATCTCTGAACCAAGTAATTGTTTACACTACTAATCAATTCAACAAGTTACTTGGTTGTTGTATCCTTGATTGTCACACATTTGTTGTATCCTTAATTGTTACACATTAGATTATAGTGAAAATAAAAGATGCTACACACTAGATTATAGTGAAAATAAAAGAGACTATATTTAAGTTTGTTGCTTGCTTCTATGATGCTGACCAATTATTTCCCACTGGGACGCAATCCATTCATGAAATGATTGTGTTTCTCAAAATATTGGAAATCAATTTGGTTGCGGTGTGGCTATCACTGCGCACACAAAAGCTTTTAGTGATCCTTATAGTAGTGCCAAGGCTTGGAAATCAATTTGGTTGCAGTGTGGCTATCACTGCACACAAAAGCTTTCAATGATCCTTATAGTAGTGCCAAGGCCTGTGTTGATAAGACCAAATGAAATAGCTAACTTTTTTCTGTGACTACAGAGCATGTGTCCCTTCTCGATGTGACTGACACAATGTCTGTATTGGGTGCATACCTTGCCTCTTGCATAAGTGTTCTCTGGTAGAGGGCGTGATTTATCTCCAACAATTTATCTGAATCGAACAATATCCCAATTTTTTTTTATCTCTGATATCACCTTCACTACATCATCCCATATCTGAATCGAACAACATCCCAGCTGCAGCATACATATATTCGAAAGTGAAATATAATATGCAACATTTTAACGGCGTAATTCAAAATAATGTTCAACTACATATTCGACCAACATAATGTTGTAGCGAAATTATACATGCACGATCCTAATTCTATTAATTTTGTGATGATTTTGACAAGACTACAAATCTTGTAATATCGCCATTTCCACGCTTCTGCAGCACAGAGACAGTACTTACAACTTGTCCAAACGAAGTCCCTTACAATAGAAAAAGCTCTCATCAAGAACGAATCTGACCCACAAAATCTTGTTCAAATCTTGAAGCAATCAGCAGAGGAGCCGAGGTTCCGCCGCCTCCGAGCTGCGTACAAAGCTACTGTGAAACAAATATTGGACCACTCATTGCATGTAAGCGAGCCTTTCTCTGACGGTTTTGTTAATCGTATTATTATGCTCTATGGTGTAGCGGGAATGCATCAACATGCCATTAAAACCTTCAATCAAATTAAAAGTCTCAATATTTCACCCGCTGTCAAGTCCTTTAATACCCTACTTGATGCCCTTATTGAATTTAAAAGCCCCAAATTGGCTCATGATTTCTACAAAGGAATAGATAGCTTTGATGTATCAGCAAACCTGAAAACTTGCAATATTGTAGTTAGAACATAATATTTTGGACAAAATGTCCGGATCTTGCCCTCCAGATGTTAGAACATACAACATTAGGATGCGCAACCACTGTGGATGCCATAAAACTAGCGATGCCGAAAATCTTTTGGATTAAATGGTTTCTAAAGGATTGAATCCGAATATTATCCACTTCAATACACTCATAGCTGGGTTTTGTAGGGACAATAATATGACAGAGATAAAGAGGATTTTTTTTAATATCTCTCGTAAGGGGTGTGTTCAAGGTGCAGTGACCTATTCCACCTTCATTTATTTTCTATCAAAGGGCGGGCGTTTTGACAGAGCTTATGAGATCTGCAGCGAGAGCATGCCTAAAAATTTGATGCCCAATCTCAAGATTGCAAAGATGCTTATTGATGCCTTGTAAAAAACAATAAGGTTGAAAATGCCCATGAGGTGATCGAGGGAATGAATAAGCTCCCTGCTTCTTACCATAAGGAGTTGGAAAATTTCTCATGCGCAGTCTCAACGTTAGGAGGGCAGGCCCCTCCCCTGGCAGAGCTGTAAGAGAGAAGAAGCAATTCAAGCACGGCTGCCCCAAGTCAGCTCAACAGAACTATAAGTTCCCATAAGTTCTCTACCCTATCGCTTACCTGATCCCAACACCAATCGCTATCCAATCACTAGGAACTGGTCATGAGAGACCCAAAGCTTGATTGTTGGCATTTTCTCATCAACATTTGTAGCACACGAGTCTTCAAATCTTTCTTTTTTTATCTTCTTCGTTTATCCATCAAATACATGTTTTAGTCCATAGTGATTTAGGAGAAATCATGTAATATCGGATCGAACTTAATCTTTGTCATGCTATTGTTCAGAAATTCATAGAGCTATTTCACAGAAAATCTATTTAGTG
>JZKD02S1672947.1:882942-898888 GCA_000966675.3 Picea glauca | reverse complement strand
ACAATTCCTTCTTAGGGAAAATCTTGTGAGTATTGTAGAATCATAGAAAAACTCTTGGGAACACACTAAAGTAGTTCAAAAATAATAATTGGTATACTTGGTATTATCTCTACATACGAGAAAAACCATCTACCATGATTGAACATACATATTTATAGACAATTGATGGGTTGCATTTTGTGGACCAGGTGCACAATCATTTTTTTTTGCATTTGATTATTTATTTGAACGCATTAATAATTTTATGGATGGTGACATTAAATCAATTATCAACTTAATGATCAACAATAGAATTTTCATCGTGTAGCAAAACATAAGACTCAACACATATTAATGTAATGTAAGCCTGGTAAAGAAAGGCATGTATCTTAATTTAAGCCTAGTTTAAAAGTCATGAAATTTTTTATGACTATCAAATTCTTGTGGTTGCATACTTATGAATTATAATAGCAGAAGCATGTGTATGGACATTATAATATTACATCACCTCTATTCTTTTCTTCGAGAAGCGACGCGCGGAATGGCCACTTCTAGAATTTGGTCCAGTTTCTTCATGAACTAGGAATGCGCTGGTCGGGAAGGGGGATTTTCCAAGGATCCTATTAGAGACTTGAAGGAAACAAATTCATCTTCAAAAGCCGGAGGAGGATCCGAATCTGGAGAGGCCATAGGGGCAAGAAATGAGACGGCGCAAAAAGAGGGTTGCAACGGCAAGCTAGGGTTCATAGGCTGTGAATACTCTGGTTTTATTATATTAGTAATTGATAATTGGTTGCCTATTTTACAGTTGCAAGTGAAAAAGAGGGACGAAGGACTACACAACCTCTACTATTAATGATATCTAGTATATGTATATAACATGATATACATATGTTATCTATATAATCCCATATAGATATTGTTATATCATATGACATGTTCCATTATTTTAATTTAATTTAGTTGCAGGCCTTCTTTACCCTGAGTCACAAATTTATTTCATGCTTGTCTCCTCTAAGTCCGCCTTCTAAATTTTAATGTACTCTTCTAATTAGATGATCGATCTCCCAAAATGGAACATAATAATAATTCTCAATCATGATTTAGGGGTTGAATATCACCTCAAGAGTAAAAAATAGTAATTATGTCTTTTTGACTCAAGATTACCATCTCTAAGAAATTTGGCAGGTTGAGAGAAGTTAATTTTCACATGTTACTAATGACCGATCTAGCATAGAACGAAATTTTTGTTTAAACATGATTCAGTGGTTGTTGCACTCACACTTCACAGAACTACAAGATGGCCTAGGTAGGAGTGTAAGTCATAGAAAAACAAGAAAAAAAAAACTTGAAATGGTGATTATCACACAGTCAATGCTACAAGTGTTAAGTTCAATGCAATGGCATCACCATGGCTAAAAATTCCATGAAATGTGCACTCATGGAGGTAATACTATAAAATAGTGTAGTCTAAACGTTCTATATTTTGGTTCTTTTTAGGCAGTGGGTTTTTCAACACACCGAATCTCCATTTATGCATTAAAAAATGCAATTTAAATAACAAAAAATAACGATTTTTTCCAAATTTACATCGTTGGATTCTAGAGAAAAAAACCAAAGGATAGAACGTTTAGCCAACACCCCACAAAATAACTATAGACCAACACATTAAACTATAAACTACATATATGGAACATTGTAGGGCTCATGCAAGCATCCTTGATTTGAATCCATCTCTGCCTCCTTGTTTCTCTTAGTGAGACTACGACCAAAACTTCGCTTGTTGGTTAAGAGAACTTGCACAATCCAAAGGTGGAAGAAGGCACCTGCTCCTCATCAACTTTTCTTCCCGTCAAATTCTGGATGCATCGAGCCACTAACTCTGCTACCACTCTAAATGTAGTTGTACCCTACTCATGTATTGTTTCACCCCATATTTCTTTCAGGATGCCTATTACATTCCATAGGGGAAGTTTGCTTCATCTGGGTATGTTAATAATCGGTATGGTCGACATGGACTAGGGATGGTAAAAAAAATTGTGCAATCAAATGCTTCAGGATTCCTTTTACAGTCCACAGGGGCGGTTCACTTCATTTGGGTATGTTAATAATTGGTATGGTGGGCATGGACTCAGGCTGGTAAGTTTTTTTGTGCAATCCAATGTTTATAGCATTTAATAATTGCGCTCTTCAATGCTATGGTATTGATTTTCATGATTGTGCACACATGTAGCCAAATGTCAGCACATTAGCATACTAGATTAAGAAGATATGTAAAATACAAATAGTTGTGGGGAGTTAGATTTAACAAGCATCTGCTTCACATATTAAGAGAAGCCAAATGATACACCAATTAAAATAGATGTTGCATGACAATTGTGGTTGTTGTCCCAATTATCCAATACCTCAAATACACATAGTTGTGGGATGTAAAATACAAAGGGAGCCAAATGATACACCAATTAAAATAGACATTGCATGACGAGTGTGGTTGTCATCCCAATTGTCCAATACCTCAAATACACATAGTTGTGGGATGTAAAATACAAATAGTTGTGGGGAGTTAGAATTAACAAGCATCTGCTTCACGTATTAAGGGAAGACAAAGGATACACCAATTTAAATAGACGTTGCATGAAAATAGGCTTTGCATGACAGTTTGGTTGCATGACAATATTTTCCTAAATAGGAAAACATCCTAAGGAGCAACATATTTAAAAGTGAATGGTTACCTTTGTTATCATCCTATTCAATTAACCTTGGTTATCATTGTATTTTAAAACCAAACCATGAAAATTGTTGCTGTTTAATTAATTATATAAGCAAAAAAAAACTACACATATTAGAACTCCACCAAATAAAATGCATATGAGGTTGACTTCAAATGAAATGAAATGAAAATATGAGTAGAAAGAAAGGAAGGTGTTAAATTTTAATATAATGAATTTCAATATAAAGATATATTAGTAGAATATCAAAAGAGTAGCATTTATAATTATTATAAAATATTTATTACTTTTGACTTTAATGAATTTTATAAGACATTTTTTAATGGTAATAGTTTACTTTTTTTTTACAAAAGAGAGATATTTGAGGTTAGACCAACCGAAGATCTATCCTATGCCCAAGATATATTATCTTTATGCTCTAGGACTTATCTATACAAAATGCAATGGCTAGGAACCATTCAATGCTCAAAAACCTACCCAACCTACTTAATCGAGCAAAGCACACCTCCTCATCCCGACCACCTAATGCACATTGATCAATAACAACAAAGCAATTCACATCAAATGTCCAATACCTAAAATACACATAATTGTGGGGATTTATAGATAACAAGCATCTATATTCAGGGTGGTTGAAGAAGACCCCAATTAAAATACACATTGCATGATGAGTATGTTGTTTTTGTCCCAACAAACTAATAGCTCATAACATTTGAACTATCATTGTGAATTGTGCATAGAAGATGAGTTTTGTTCGTAATGCATGTACTACATTTGGCGAAGATGGACCTAATGAGTTACTCCTGGTAGAAACCAAACTTTCTTTAGGTATTGAGGTTATTCTCTATGGTTCCTGAGATTAATCTTAAGGTTCAAAGAGTAATGTTAGGAATGAGGAGTGTTTAAAGAAAATGTTTTAAATGAGTGCTTTTCCTACCTTTAGTTATATAAGAAATGATCCTCAAATGAAATTAATAATAGGACAATACAGAGGTTGTATTCCATTGTCTGAGTCACAATTATAATATCAAATGGTGTGAAGGAAAGTTACAAAACTGTTAAAAAAAGCTAGGAATCAATTGCAGATGAGTCTCACCTTGTTTGCAGCGGAAGAAGAGTAGAGAAGGAACCCTTGATCAGGATATGAAATGTAGTAATTCACATAGAACACAAGTCTTATTTTACTCATAGTAAATACAGAGGAAAAATGGCTTACTTAATGAATTGTTGGCATAATATGATCACAATAGTTTTAATACTAAATTGCAATCAATCGCTTTTCAAGGAATTACATAAAGAAATTTGGGGAAATGAAAATACAGAGGAAACACATAACTCAAACTGAACGAAAATTATAATCTTTTTCTACACTTGTATTAATACTCAAAAAATAGAGTTTCTCTATTACATCCAACAAGAAGCAACCCTGGATAGATCTTGAATCTATGTACTTATACAAAATCTGTCACAACTCAAAAACCATTGGAATTCTTACAATATTTAATTAAAATTGCATATATCTGAATAAAACAACAGTGTGTAAATTTCAATGATTCTTGTTGGCGTTCTCCTCTCTCTCTTCACTTGCTAGTAGGAGCATTCCTTTCCTTAGTCCTTTAGGCTGAGTACATATGTCATAAAGGCCACCTTAATAATTTGGCATATTGTCTTGGCCGTTTTAGTTTCATTGCCATCTATCCCTCTAGATATGTTCAACAAGGCAATGACTCATAGTTGAGATCATGGGATAAAGATAATCGAATGAATAGCATTGCATTGGCTCATCAGGGAATGAGTAACGAGCACAGGGAAAATAAACCATCTATGGGAAGAAGGATGATGGAACAAGTGTATGATGATGAAGTGTGGATAAGTGGAGATTAAAATGTGGATAAACGAGATAAGTGGCTATTGGAAGGTGAAAGGTAGAAAGGGAAAAAGGAAAGGGCATTGTGCACATTTTCTTAATTTCTCCCAGCTATGCTTTCTTTTCCATGTTCAATACATTTGCTGCATATATATAACAATTCTACCACGAAGCTTGAAGGTTCAATTTTTTCATTTACCTTGAAAGAAAATAATTTCCTTTCTATCTAAGGAAACTTTTCTTGGATCCTTTTCATTTCTTGAGTTCTGGCTTGGAACTGTGAACTTGGATTCAATAGCCATTTATTGATTTTAAGAATATCAATCTGGCTCATTTCCTAAATGACTGCCAGAGTTTCTTCTTTTCTCTTTTTGGAATTCTGTTGGTTCATTTCTATATCAATTTTCCCTAGGGATTTTGAGATATTACTTCCCCCAAGATCAATCAACCCTTCATTTAATGATGACAATGCTTCTAGACAAGCTTCCTTTACCTCTCTGGGAAATCTTTTTCTCTCTTCCAGATTTGTTTCCCAGGTCTTTAGGGACATCTCACCTTTTAATTGTTCATAATGAGAAGGAAGAGGAAAATTGGGGACATTATCTTTCTGCATCAATATAAGGACTTCGTGAAACTTAGAACAGGTTGAGCGAGCCTATTTTTCCTTAACATAAATTTCCTTTAGAGAAAGGTCTACTTCCTGATAGCACTTTTGGATGGCATCTACCTTAAGATAAAGGTCTTGCTGGGTAGCTTCGAGCTTCTCATTTATTTCCAACGCTTCAGTTTGGAAAGTTGAAATGTCTATCAAGGTACCTTCGGTTAGGTCCAATTTGGCTTGCAGCTGTTCTATCAATTCATCATGCCGAGTGACCAGACTTTGGTTTTTTTTTGAACTCTAATGCAATTCTTCAAGGCTGGCCTGAAGCCGTTGAATTTGTTGCCAATCATGAGCTCTGATTTGCTCAAAGTCTTGACTCATTATGTTCCTGATAGTTTGCTCAGCGGTATATATCTAATTCTGCAAGTGCTCTACCAATAGGCAGTTATGTCGCAGTTGTTCGGTCAAATTTTCCACAAACCATTGATTGGCAGTGGAAAAAGCACCTAGCGAACTTGCAACTTCCTTTGCAAATTCTGGATCCCCTCGGTCATTCCCGTCATACACCATTCTCTGCCTTTTAATTATAACTCCATCTTTCTGGTGTGATTCCCTTTTCACGATGGCTTTCTGTTTCTTACTAAAAAATAAATCCGAAGGAGGCATCTCTTCGAGCGAGATGGGGGTAAGATCACCTACAAAAACAATTTTGGAATTAGGATTTCTGAAGGTGGTTTGTAGAGGGGTCAGCGATGTAATGGGAGTAGCAATATCTATGGATTGGTGTTGTTATGATGTATTTGAGGTGACAACAGAAGTTGTTGGTGTCAAAGGAGGCACATCTTGTCCCTGGTTTAGAAAATCTTTGAGTTGAGCTAGTGCCTAGGGGCTTAGCTGGTCTGACAATGATGCTTCTAATTCATGTGTTAACACATTCGAGCTCTTTGGGGTTCCCTCAACTTTGTGCTTACCAGAGTGACTTGATTAAGAACCTGTAGGTATGGCTTCCTGTGAAGGGGGAGTGGTTATTGACTCTCCTTGTAGTACCTTTGGCAGACTGTTTTGCCTGTGCTTTTGAAAACTGAGAAAACCGGCTTGTTGATCCAGGGGCAGGGTTTGGAATCTATCCTAAACCTCCTCATAAGATCTAAATCCCCTGAATATTTCGTCATACGAAGAGTTTTCATGCATATACCGCTTCATGTTAAACTAGGCTAGGTGATTTTCCACTATCTTATGTGGATCGTGTCTCTTGAAATCGATGTCAACCAATTTGACATCCTCCAGGGTTGCGCCCTCAACTTTGGAGTGACTGAAATCCAATAATGAAAACATGCCAACTTGAATAGGGAAAGTCGACCAAAACTTTTTTTGAGTTGTCTTCAGCTCTTTGCTGATGCCTCTTGTCACTGTATGGTATGCCATTTCTATGCACACTAAACTGTCAGGTAAAAATCATGGGAGAGCATGAGGAGGAACCAAGTAACCAAAAACTCTGATGTAGGAGATATTCTTCTTAGTGAACCAATCTGCGAGTTTACCCAGGTTTCCCACAATATTTTCTGAAATCCGGGGAGGTGGGTGACTATATAGGGTTATATGAACATGAACTACAACATTGTGACAGATTTCATAAAATAAGTCCTTGGATTTCTCTTCCCATAGCTTGGGATGATAGAAATGAATGGGTTCAGAACTGGTCGGAGTCCAATTCCAGTTCATCAAGGGGAAAGGTGTCATGAAATAGATGGCGTCCATGATATATGTCGACATGTAAAAGGGGGCAGACTATCATTTTGATTTCTCCATTTTGTAATTAGCAATTCCCTTGGCCAAGTTATCTGACAACATTTTGGCCCAATTGAAAGTGAAACCCTCAGCTAGCTTGTTCATGATGGATACCCATTCCATCGAGAAATGCGTAGGACTCTTCTTCCCGAATAATCGATAGAGCATCATGGCTACATACACCATATGAGCGTCCAAAGATGTTGTGGTATATATACCATGAGAGTCAATTTTGAATTTCTCTGGGTGCCCACACCAGGACCTGATTATATCATGACAACTCCTGGTGTATTGAACACATTCCTTTTGCTCGAACTCCAGAATGAATGCAACATTGTAAGTATATTTAGGACTAGGGGATAGTTTATACATTACTTGCAGATGTTCCATTTAGAAAGAGCTGATGGAAACCTGTTAATGGTTGATGATGCTCTTGGTCTGGACGTCAACATGTTCCAAGGCCAAACTTATCATGTTGTTATAAGGCACGAGTCTCGGTCGTGTAACTATCTTGTGCAGATCTGATTTTACTATGTGTCTAAATTTAGCTTTGAAAGAGTCATCTTCTTCCTCGACGGATTCCTCTAGAGAGTTGATGATTTCATGACGGCAACTGCACCCCTCGGAGTACGATCGCTCTCCTCAGGACCTTCCTCGCTCCTCGGCTCGAAGAACTCAACAGTTCTTCAATTTCCCAATCGGGAAATCTGTACCCCACAGGTTCTTCTTCGCGCGATCCTCCCTTCTTGCTTTCGGAGGACCGGAACTTCACGGCTTTGCGAGCTCACTGTCGATCACTATACTTTCGAGTCCCTGAGACCCGAGGTGTCAATCAATTGTTGACTTTCTTCCTCCGCGGTCGAGACTTCGCTTTATCGCGTCTTTGCAACTGACGACACCCAACACTCGAGTTTCCAATCTCCGATACGTGATGCGCCGAAATGCCGAACCTCGCGATCTCTCTCCCTCGCAACTTTGCTACTCGCGAGGTCAATCAACTCCTACGCCGACTCCCGACACCCGAGACGCCGAAACACCGATGTCTTGCGTCACCTGCCATGTCACCTTGCTGTGGCCCACACTATTTATACATCCGTTGGGACTTTGCCACTCGTGAGGTCAAATGACTCCTTCCTAGACTTCCGAGTCCCGATGTGACGAGACCCCGAGATTCTCCTGTCGCACTTTCGCTACCTCGCGCCTCGCGACTCGAACCTTCATATATTTGAGATTTAAATTTGTGAGCCCCGAACTCGCGAGATCTCTGCTCTCTGCCACCTGTACCCCACTTAATCTGTGGTTCCACACACCAGTTGGTGGTTGATGAGGTATCGCCCCTCGCGACTTCGCGACTCCCATTGCAAATCCTTCAACACTTTTCTTACGAGATCCCGATAGGCGATCCCGTGAGTAATACAACGACCCTGACCGACTTGTATCAACACTCTGCTGTCTTAGCTTAGAATCTTCTTATGCTTCCACCGTAACCTACTCGCACCTCCGCAAGATCCAATGGCCCATGGAACTTCACGAAATCTCCTCGGATGATTTCGTGCGTCCGTTCTCCCTCGTACAATTTCACGAAAGGAAGAAATGTCTCTCCATGAGACTCGTTGTCTGCTCGCCAACCTGTGACGCTTCCTGCAAGATTTCAAAAGCCAATTCCTTGCACATACCCTTCGACGAATTTGAAGGCTTACTCCTTCCTAAACTTTTCCAAGACTTCAATCTTCTCGGAAACCTCTTGCCCGCACTCCTTGCGGCAAATATTCAACAACTTCTAAGTGTTGAAGTCTTCTGACCCTGTGCACTCCTGCAACAGAAATCTTTCAATACCTTGCTCAGAATCGCATGACACTGTGCCTATCTGCACTCTCGAGGGAATGAGAACAAAAGCCTTTTCTAAGTGAACCCTTCTGTCAACGCACTCCTTGCGGACAATTCGACTGCACTCCTTGCAGGAATCTTCTGGCTCACTTCGAGAAACAATTGAAACTCATTCACTCACCCTCTCAGACTTCAATTCAACCATGAAATCACATACATAACATACAAAATCAAATGTATGACAGGAAGCAAATATTCATAAGCATAACAACATCAACACAGAGAATAGACACATAACCATGGATTTGAATCAAAGCTTTCTTCTATTAATTCAATATATGTACATGGATGTTCTCTATACAGTTCTCTGCATGCTCTTCTGCTCTCCTGCTTCAATTATGATCAATGATACAATGAGGGTGTCTATATCCGTTTTCCCTCTTGAATTCTAAAGCTATCAAATCTACAATTAAATTCCTATCTACTAGCATTAACTATTTTAAATGCCTCATCTACCTAAGGATGAGAGCTATCCGCTCAAAGTCCATTACAATATACAAGTGCACCGTCTCTTAAATGAACCAATTAAGATCACACAACATCCCAAAGTATTTTCAAAATGTACGCTGGCTTATCCAGCTGTCTTCCGCTCCACGCTGGCTCGTTTGATGTATTGGCGATGCTCCTGCATCATACTCCTCGGCTTGAAAACTTTCATGGGCTCCTGTCCATGAGCTCCTGTACAGTATTTCCATGCTTTAAAATCTCTGCTTCAGTCTCCCAGCTGGCATCTTCCACTAGGTGGTTCTTCCATTTGATCAGATATTCTAAATATTCTTTCCTTCGGGTCTTCTTACCCACTCGCTTGTCCAGTATGCATTCCATCTGTGGCTTTTCTGCAACTGGTAATTGTTTCATCCATTGGATCACTGGTTCCTCAGTTCCAGTGTCTGCTTCTCCATCTCTGTATGGGTATAAATCTGCAATATTAAATATCGGAGATATTCCGATGCCATCCGACAACTTGATCTCATAAGCATTTTCTCCGAATTTCTTCAGGACCCTGCATGGCCCAATTTTCTTCATCTTTAACTTATTGTATGTTCCCCTTGGGAACCTTTCTTTCCTCAAGTGTGCTAGAACTAGATCACCAACTTCAAACTGAAGTTGTCTCCGATGCTGATCTACTCTGCGCTTGTACTCCTGATTGGAATCTGTCAATCGCTGCTTCACCTTGCTGTGAAGTTCCTTCATCGCCTCAACGAATTCCTCTGCACTAGCACTGCTAGTCGCAGTCTTTTCTGAATCCCACAGTTCAGAGACTCCTCTCGGCTGCATCCCATATACAACCTGAAATGGACTCTTTCCTGTACTCCGATTCACTGAATCGTTGTAGGCGAACTCTGCCTGTGGCAATATATTGTCCCAACTACCATGGTGCTCCGTCACCAAGCTCCTCAGGAAGTCCCCCAGACTTCTGTTCACCACCTCTGTCTGTCCATCGATCTGCGGATGATAAGATGAACTAAACGCCAAGTTAGTCCCTAGCTTCTTCCATAGCGTCCTCCAAAAATGACCTATGAATTTCGTATCCCTGTCCGAGACTATGCTTCTCGGCAATCCATGAAGTCGCACAATCTCTTTGAAAAACAAATTTGCGACGTGGGTCACATCGCTGGTCTTTTGACATGGAATAAATGTGCCATCTTAGAAAACCTGTCCACCACCACAAAGATGGAATCAACCGCTCTCTGTGTCCTTGGCAAACCCAATACAAAATCCATGTTGATCGCCTCCCATGGCCTCTCTGGTATGGTCAATGGCTGATAAAAACCCGCGCTCTGCTTTCTCTCCTTCGAATGCTGACAAATTCGACACCTGTCAACAAACCTCTTGACATCTGCTCGCATGCCTGGCCAAAAATATGATTCGCTTAGCTTTGCGAATGTTTTGTCGTGGCCAAAATGCCCTGCCAAGCCTTCGCTGTGTTTTTCTTTTAGCAAATTCTCCCTCATGGAGCAATTTGGAATACACAGTTGATTGCCTCTGAACAACAATCCCTCCTGGATCATGTAGTCTATCCATGGGCTTCTGTCTCTGAGAACTGGATTCTCAGCTGCTTCATATGCCTCTCCAAAATCTGCATCACCTGCATACATGTCTTTAAGATTTTCAAAACCCAATGTTTTGACTCTAAACTCCTGCAGCAACAAGCACTTCCTGCTCAAAGAATCAGCCACTTTGTTAGAAGTACCTGAAATGTGTTTAATTACAAATGTAAAATTCTGCATATACTCTACCCATTTAGCATGTTTCTGATTCAACTTCTCCCGTTGGCTCACAAACTGCAATGCATGATTATCGCTGTATAATACAAATTCTTTCGGGATCAAGTAATGCCTCCACTTATTCAATGCTTGTATGCTAGCATAAAAATCCTTATCATACGTGGAGTATTTCAGCTTTGCTTCATCTAGCTTCTCATTGAAATATGCGACTGGTCTGTCCTCCTAGCTTAAGACCGCTCCTATGGCATATCCGCTTGCATCACACTTCACCTGAAATGTCTTCTTGAAATCTGACAACACCAACATTGGTCGTTCCGTTATCTTCCGCTTCAACAAATTGAAGCTCGCCTCAGCCTCTGCTGTCCAATGAAAAGACTTATGTCGCTTCTTTACTGTGTCCATCATCGCTGCGCTAATTCCACTGAAATTCCTAATGAACTTTCGGTAGAAACTAGCCAAACCATGGAAGCTTCTCACCTCGAAAACACTTCTCGGTGATGGCCAATTTTTAATCACTTCCACCTTACTTGGATCCATTTTCAACTCATTTGCCGATATGAAAAAAACCAAGTAAATGAGCTCCGTTTTCATGTATGAGGAATTCTTCATATTAATCAACAACTTCTCCCACTGTAGTTTCCTCATCACAATGGCCAAATGCTTCAAATGTTCAGCCTTGGTCTTACTGAAGATCAGTATATCATCCAGATATACGACTACAAATTTCCCGATGAATTCCCTTAGGACTTCATTCATTAGCCTCATGAACGTGCTCGATGCGTTTGTCAAGCCAAACGGCATGACCAACCATTCGTACAAACCTTTGTTTGTCTTGAATGCTGTCTTCCATTCATCACCTTCTCTCATGCGAATCTGATGATATCCGCTCTTCAGATCAATTTTTGAGAAACAATTTTCCCCACTCAGGCAATCCATCAGATCATCCATTCTCGGCAGTGGAAACCTGTACATGATGGTTATTTTTTTGATCACTCTTGAGTCGGTGCACATTCTCCAACCTCCATCTTTCTTCGGACTAAGCACTATTGGAACAACGCATGGACTCAAGCTTTCCCTAACCAATCCTTTGTCCAATAACTCTTGGACCTGCTTCTTAACTTCCTCATTTTCTTGCGGCGTCAATCTGTACGCAGCTTTGTTCGGCAAACTGGCCCCTGGTATGAGATCAATGTGATGACTCACACTCCTCATCGGTGGAAACGAACGAGATAATTCATCCACTATAATGTCAGCGAACTCTCCCAGCAGTTCCTGAATTTTGTCTGGTAAATCATCCATTCTTGTGCTAGTCAGAACAATCCTCGGTTTTCTGATCACAAAGAATTGTGGATCTTCCTTCTTCTCCATATCTGTAAGAAGCTCCTTCCCACTCATGAGAAGTATTGTGTTGCTCACTTCTGGCTTCATTTCTTTGTCCTTTATCGGAAGCAATCTGTGCATCCTCCCATCCTTCTCTAAAGTATATGTGTTCATCCTCCCATCATGAATCACATTTCGGTCATATTGCCATGGTCTACCCAACAATAAATGACATACATCCATGGGAATGACATCACATAAGACCTTATCATTATATCCACCTATCTTAAATTCAACTAAACACTGTTTAGTGACACTCACCTAATGACCCTTCTGTAACCATGAAACTTTGTATGGTCTTGGGTGATCAGTTGTCTTCAGCTCCAACTTCTCTACCATCTCAGTCGAAACGAGATTATCTATGCTACCGCTATCCATGATAACCTTGCATTTCCAGTCTTTGGTCTTGCAAGCTGTTCTGAATAGTTTGGTCCTTTGTGCTGAGTCCTCCACCTCTTTCCCAGGTGTTAAAAGAACTTTACGCATCATCAACGACCTTCCACTTTCTGTGTCTTCATTCTCAATATCACGCCTCTGCGCTTCAGCGATGTGAGCTTCTCCACTATCCTTCTTTTTCTCTGGACACTCGAATGACTTGTGCCCATCCTTTCCACACGTGAAGCATGTGATTACTCCACCTCGGCCTCTTCCCCTACCTCTGGTACGAGGAAAAGTGTTTGCGTCAGCATAATCTCCCCTCTGCTCATTACGCTGTCCCCTCTGCTCAACATGTTGCTGTCCTCGCTGTGAGGTTCCACCTCTTTCAACCTTACCCTGAGGTTTCTTCCATTCCTCCTTGGGCTTTTGATATTTCTCTTGGGAAACTGCCTTGCCTCTGGGATGACTTCTGCCTCGCCCTCGCTGACCTTGCCTACGACTCAGCTTCTCCTTAGCTTTCAGAGCCATCTGATAAGAATCCTCCACCGTTCTGATGGTCGTCATGCTTAATTCATCCTGAATGTCGTATCTTAGACCATTCAGATATCTGGCAACCTTCTCATCATCGCTCTCCCGATGACCTGCTCTGATGTTCAGTTGATAGAATTCCTCAGTGTATTCTTTTACTGTCATCGGTTTCTGAGACAGGTTCTGCATCCTCCTGAATAGATTAATTTGTTAATCTTTTGGGATGAATTTCACTTTCATATTCGCGATCATTCAATCCCAGCTTTTAATTTTCTGCTTACCTTTGGAACGTCTATCGGCTTGAAGCTCGTCCCACCATAATGCTGCATGTCCCTTCAACTTTGTGATAGCGTGCCTGACCTTTTTATCCTCCTCGATATCCTCATAATCGAAGTAGGTGTCAAGAGCCCTGATCCAATCCAACAACTCTTCTACATCCAGACTTCCTTCGTAAGCTAGAATGTCCATTTTTGTCTTGGAACTCATCTGGGCGATAACTTTAATTAACCGCTCATTGGTTGCATCTTCAGCTACAAATTCTCCTTGTGGTTCAGCTTCAGCTTCACCTTCGGAGTCGCTCAGATCTCCTGCATTGGCTGTGCATCTCTGGGCTGCCTCCATATCTTCCAATCTCGCTCGGAGATCACGTATCTGCCTTTCCATCTCTGGATTCCCTGCTGGCCTGCCTCTTCTTTTCACCTCCCTGTCTTCTGGGTCGGGTGACTGTCTTTCCCTTCTATGTGGCATGGTGAATTCTCTCTCTCTCTGCTATAGAAAAAAAAGAGTATTCCCACTTTGATACCACTCTGACGACAATCACACCCCTCGGAGTACGATCGCTCTCCTCGGGACCTTCCTCGCTCCTCGGCCCGAAGAACTCAACGGTTCTTCAATTTCCCAATCGGGAAATCTGTACCCCGCAGGTTCTTCTTCGCGCGATCCTCCCTTCTTGCTTTCAGAGGACCAGAACTTCACGGCTTCGCGAGCTCACTGTCGATCACTATACTTTCGAGTCCCCGAGACCTGAGGTGTCAATCAATCGCTAACTTTCTTCCTCCGCAGTCGGGACTTCACTTTATCGTGTCTTTGCAACTAACGATGCCCAACACTCGAGTTTCCAATCTCCGATACGTGATGCGTCGAAATGATGAACCTCACGATATCGCTCCTTTGCAACTTCGCTACTCGCGAGGTCAATCAACTCCTACGCCGACTCCCGATGCCCAAGACGCCGAAACACCGATGTCTTGCATCACCTGCCACATCACCCTGCTATGGCCCACACTATTTATACATCCGTCGGGACTTCGCCACTTGCGAGATCAAATGACTCCTTCCTCGACTTCCGAGTCCCGATGTGACGAGACCTCGAGATTCTCCTGTCATGCTTTCGCTACCTCACGCCTCGCGACTCGAACCTTCATATATTTGAGCTTTAGATTTGCGAGCCCCAAACTTGTGAGATCTCCGCTCTCTGCCACCTGTACCCCACTTAATCTGTGGTCCCACACACCAGTCGGTGGTTGATGAGGTATCACCCCTTGTGACTTCGTGACTATCGTTGCAAATCCTTCAACACTTTTCTTACGAGATCCCGATAGGCAATCGCGCGAGTAATACAACGGCCCTGACTGACTTGTATCAACACTCTGCCCTCTTATCTTAGAATCTTCCGATGCTTCCGCCGTAACCTACTCGCACCTCCGCAAGATCCAATGGCCCACGAAAATTCATGAAATCTCCTCGGATGATTTCGTGCGTCTGTTCTCCCTCGCACAATTTCACGAAAGGAAGAAATGTCTCTCCACGAGACTTGTTGTCTGCTCGCCAACCTACGACGCTTCCTGCAAGCTTTCAAAAGCCAATTCCTTGCACATACCCTTCGACGAATTTGAAGGCTTACTCCTTCCTAAACTTTTCCAAGACTTCAATCTTCTTGGAAACCTCTTTCTCGCACTCCTTGCGGCAAATCTTCAACAACTTCTAAGTGTTGAAGTCTTCTGACCCTGTGCACTCCTGCAACATAAATCTTTCAATACCTTGCTCAGAATCGCAACTCTGAGACTTCGTTTGGCCTGCGCACTCCTTGCACGGCACTGTGCCTATCTGCACTCTCGAGGGAATGAGAACAAAATCCTTCTCTAAGTGAACCCTTCTGTCAATGAACTCCTTGTGGACAATTCGATTGCACTCCTTGCAGGAATCTTCTGGCTCACTTCGAGAAATAATTGAAACTCATTCACTCACCCTCTCAGACTTCAATTCAACCATGAAATCACATACACAACATACAAAAGCAAATGTATGACAGGAAGCAAATATTCATAAGCATAACAACATCAATAGAGAATAGACACATAACCATGGATTTGAATCAAATCTTTCTTCTATTAATTCAATATCTATACATGGATGTTCTCTACATAGTTCTATGCATGCTCTTCTGCTCCCCTGCTTCAATTATGGTCAATGATACAATGAGGGTGTCTATATCCGTTTTCCCTCTTGAATTCTAAAGCTATCAAATCTACAATTAAATTCCTATCTACTAGCATTAACTATTTTAAATGCCTCATCTACC
>JZKD02S1672947.1:850896-861340 GCA_000966675.3 Picea glauca | reverse complement strand
CTACCTCATACAGAAACTCGCCAATGGGGCCCCCACCCTTCATCAATTTTTCATGACAATTCTGCCCTCCCTGGGGCACGCATTTCACACTGGGGCACCCGTTTCTGTATTTGTACATTTATCCCCAAAATTATTTATTATTTATTATTCATTGTACAAACACCTTTACCTTCAGTCATTACATTCTTCGTCATTACCGTTGGCGACTTGCTTTCTTTTCGCCACACGCAACCCATGTCACCCTTGGATTGGAGCAGTACTTATCATTTACCCTTGCCGGCATCGTCCATATCTTCAGAGTACCCCACAGGTCAGTTACCTCTACCCTCTGAATTTGTTCACCTTGTCCCGCCTCTGGCACAACTTAGCACCAGTCTTGTCATCCCCCTGACACTCGACCTTGTTACACGGTTGCGGCCACTGTTTCTCTTATATATCCTCCAACCAAGGGAAGTCTTGAGTCATCCCACTTCTTGACTTCGTCCATGTACCTCTGCCACTTCCTCACCTCAGTAGATTCCACGAAGCACCTTTTTTCTTCTGGGAGTCGCGTCCCCCTTTTGTCGACATCAACACACTTTTACAGAAGGGCGACAGTATCTTGATTCTCATTCTCTATTTTAATGAGAGATCTCAGACGGCACAGGGTGAAACACCATTGCTCCCTGTTGTCATTGGCCCCCATAACATTCGACGCCAACACTCTCTCATGTTATGGTGGGTCTTACTTTGCGACTATTGAAGTTATTTTTGTCATTTTCCGAAGACCTCTGAATGTGGTAGGGCCATCAATGCCCACATCATCGTCACTGCTTATTACAACGATCATTGCCTGTTATTCAGAGTATGTTCCTTTGCAAAATTGTCTTTTGCCTTTATCATTACCGCCCCCGAGGGAGCTGCAGTTGTCTACACCAACACTTCCATCATCTTTTTTCAGATTTACATCACACGAGCATGGGGCATGCCCGCCTCGTTTGTACACAGTTGTATATTTTTTATGCACGTCTCTTAGAAGGTCGAGATACCGGTTCCTTTTTTCTCCAACGGATCGTTCCGAACGGTCCCACTCTTGCTTTCCCTTACAACGACATTCTCAGTAGAAGAAACATTGATGGATTTCGGCTATACATATGATCCTAACCTCATCCATCAGGGGGCATCTGTTGTCACTGAAATTTCATCTGCACATGGCGACAAGAACTCCGCATCATCAAAACAGCAATGAAGTCATTCATGGCACTGAATTAATTTCACAGCACTCCAGAAGGGCCAAAAACTATACAAAGTAACCAAAAATTGAAGGGCGCTTTACAGCAGTTTGGTGCGCACGCGCATGCGCAGGACAAAAACGTGTTATTAGCGCATGCGCGCTCGACACGCGGCTGTCAAAAAAAAACCCGCGCATCTGCTAAAACGGTGCATTAATTGAATAGGTCGGCCTCCCGACCACTTACGGACCGGCTCCCAAGTTGATTTGACTCTCAAATCAGAGCCGGATCCGCAAAATCGACGGGTTAATGACCTAAATAAACCCTAAAAGGGTCCCTGTTCACACTTTGAGAAGGTTACGTGACCACCTGAGGAGCTGCTATAAAAAGCCATGAGGCTACACTGTTTTGGCAGGGAATTCTAAGCACTGTTATTTTGTTCAGATGGTTAAGGGCTCATCCTTTGACAACAACCCATCAGCTGCATCACCGAGAGTTCTTTCACCGCTATGTTCAGTTCATCTCATTTGTAAGGAAGGCAAACTGTGTGAGGGCCCCAAAGAGCCTTCCGTTGGGGGGAGAAGAAACCTCTGGTCTCTTCCTTCAGCGTGCTTCGGTTTCATTAATACACCAGCCTGAAACCATTGGTGACCCCTGTGTTTTGTGTTTGATGTTTGTTGTTTTCTTTGTTTTCAGTTGATATTAGATTGTAGTTCATTTTGTTTCCTTTAACCCTTTGCTCCACAGCTTTTCTGCCCTGCTAGACCCAACAGGGTATGCAAGTGCTCTCTATTTGCTCACCTGGTGACCATTTGAACGCGAACACCAATTTTTGTGGATAACTGTTTTCCGGCTTCATCTATAACTGATTTATCAGGTGAATACAATGGCTTATCTTCTCCTTGATTTTTTAGTGTCTCTGGTTGATCTTTGGACTGGTCATCAGATACCTCTATCTCCGGGATATCTTTTTTCTGAGTCGGGATCTCAAATTTCTCTGAGTTTTCTGGGGCTTCTTGTTTGCTAGAGCTTCCAACTTCTGGGTTCTGGGCCTCTCTTTGTTGTGTAGCATGATACATTGGATTTTCCCCTTGTAACACTTTCAGAAGGCTACTTCTTTGGTGTTTTTGGAAATTATAAAAATTTATCATTTATTCAGGTGGTAGGGATTGAACTCAGTTCAGAACCTCTTAGTAAGATCTCACTCCTCAGAACACTTCACCTTGAGGGGATTCTTTATGTTCATGCTTTTTAATATTGCAACTGGCCATATGGTTACCCACAACCCTCTATGGATCGTGTTTCTTAAATTTGATGTTAACTAGTTTTATTTCTTCTAAGGTTGCAACCTCCACTTGGAGTGGCCGAAATCCGATAAAGAAAATGCACTAATCTATAAAGGAAAGGATGGCCATACCTTTTTCTGCACTGCTTTGAGCTCTTTTCTAATCCCGTCGAGTACAGTTTGTTGTGCGACCTTGCGAAACACCAGTCGGTCTGGTAAAAATTGCGGTAAAGTGCATGGGGGAACTGAAAAACCGAAAACTCTGATGTAAGAGAAGTGCTCCTCGATATACTAGTCTGCCACTTTATCCAGGTTAGCCACAATTGTGTCTGAAATTATAGGAGGTGGGTGACCGAAAATAATAGTATGCATCGACACCGCTACCCAATTACAGATTTCATAAAAGAAATCCTTTGCCTTGTTTTCCCAGAGTTTTGAATGATAAATATGAATTGGTTCTGTTCTTTCTAGAGTCCAGCTCCATCCCATCAGCAAGAAAGGCATCATGAAACAGATGGTGTCCATAATATAAGATGAAATGTAAAATGAAGCTAGTTGACCCTTGGATTTCTTTGCCTGATACTCTGTAATTTCACTGGCCAGATTATCCGACAAAATCTTGGCCCAGTCAAAAGAATAACCTTCCGCCACAGTGTGTATAATGGGTACCCATGGTTGAAAGAAATGGGTTGTGTTCTATTTTCCATAAAGTTTGCACATCATCATGGCTATATACATGAACTGTGGTTGTAACGATGCAATTGAGTATATGCCGCGAGAATCAACTCTGAACCTTTCAGGGCGTGAGAACTAGTCCTTGATCAAGTTGGAAAGATTCTTTCCGTATTGATCACACTCCTTCTTGCTAAAGTTCTCTAGAAAACTAGCATTATAAGTGAATTTTGATGTTGACGGAATGTTATACATCACCTGTATGTGTTCCGACCTAAATGACCCAATAAATACCTTCTAAGAATTAAAAATAGTTCTTGTTGGGATATCCACATGATCTAGTGCCCATTTAATCATGTCATTGTAGGGAAAAAGACTTAGTCTTCTTGCTACCTTATGCATCTCTGCCTGGGAGATAATTTTGTATTTGAGAGACAAGTCCTCCCTTTCATTGTCGCTTGAGTCATTAGGAAAATTTACCATTTCTTGTTGTAAGATGTTGAATACATACATCCAGGTTTTGAGTGTATTGATACTTCTGGGCAAAGTATCAGAAATAACATCTGTGTTCTGGCTAGAACTTTCGCCAGTTGCCTTAGGCACTTTCCGTGGAGCCATGGTATCAAATTTCAGAGTTCTATTACCAGTTACAGAGAATGAGAATCCAGATAACTAGTTATTTCTCTAAGCTAGCCCTATGAAAACAAGAATGTAATTCAAAACTAAAAAAAAGTATTTTCCTTAGATGCATCAACCATGCGTATACCTTCACTGACAACACGTCTAATTTCTTTAATAACAAGATTTGGGTATTAAAATCGTATCTTATTTGAAATCATTTCCCTAAATCAGACATTAATGCCATTAATGGTCGATACCTCGTGATTTGGGAATATCACAAAGAAAATTTGAATTTATCTTCCTTTCAAAACAACATAAGTTTAACAGAAAATAAGACCGCTTAATGTATTAATAAATCAAGTTTATCATGTTAATTAATCATTTATAACATTAATTCATTTCGATATTTCGGATCTCGTGTTACCATGTATCCATCCAGGCTAGGATTCCCAAAATGCTACACCGCGATATACTTAATTAAATTTTAATCTTGTTTAGTTCCCTGATTAATCACAATTAACTGTGGGGATTTCATGGTTTCGGGTGTCGGGACTTCTGGTAATCCTTCGAAGTATGATTCTCGAATCCCGAAGTCATGATGTGATTAATTAATCATAATCACATTTAAAATTTTGATTAATCATATTTCAACACTTAACGCAGTTTTGCAACTTCGCATGTTGGGGCTTCAATACTTTTCACATATTGGACTGTTAGCTCTGGGAAACCCCGAAACCCGATACTTTGAAAATTATACTAGCAATTTGACTTTTTAATAAAATGGCGGCTCCATGACTTAGAGTATTTTAGAACATTGGATTTAGCGAAAGACTTTATCAACGGTGATATCTAAGGATGCATTTGTCTTTATTTAAACAAAATGAAAATTTTAAAGTCTAATGTTTTTTAGAAAAATATATATGTTTCAACATGGGAAATGAAAATACAGAGGAAACACATAACTCAAACTAAACAAAAATTATAATCTTTGTCTGCACTTCTATTAATACTAAAAAAAGAGAGTTTCTCTATTACATCCAGCAAGAAGCAGCCCTTGATAGATCTTGAATCTATGTACTTATACAAAATTTGTCACAACTCAAAAACCGTTGGACTTCTTACAATATTTAATTAAAATTGCATATATCTGAATAAAAAAACAGTGTGTAAATTTCAAAGATTCTCGCTGGCGTTCTCCTCTGTCTCTTCGCCTACTGGTAGGAGCATTCCTTTTCTTAGTCCTTTGGGCTGAGTACAGATGTCACAAAGGCCACATTAATAATTTGGCATAGTGTCTTGGCCGTTTTAGTTTCATTGCCATCTTTCCCTCCAGATATTCTCAACAAGGAAATGAATCACAATTGAGATCATGGGAGAAAGATAATCAAATGAATAACACTACATTGGCTCGTCAGCGAATGAGTAACAAGCATAGGGAAAATTAACCATCTATGGGAAGAAGGATGATGGAACAAGTGTATGATGATGAAGTGTGGATAAGTGGAGATTAAAATGTGGATGAACGAGATAAGTGGTTGTTGGAAGGTGAAAGGTAGAGAGGGAAAAGGAAAGGACACTGTGCACGTTTTCTTACTTGCTCCCAGCTATGCTTGCTTTTCCATGTTCAATACATTTGTTGCATCTATCTAAAAATTCTACCATGAATCTTGAGGGTTCAATTTTTTCATTTACCTCGAAAGAAAATAATTCCTTTCTATCCGAGACATATTTTCTTGGATCCTTTTCACTTCTTGAGTTGTGGCCTGGAACTGTGAACTTGGATTCACTAGCGATTTATTGATTTTAAGAAGATCAATCTGGCTCATTTCCTGAATGGCTGCCAGAGTTTCTTCTTTGCTCTGTCTGGAATTCTGTTGGTTCATTTCCATATCAATTTGCCCCAGGGCTTCTGAGATATTACTTCCCCCAAGATCAATCAACCCTTTATTTAATGATGACAACGCTTCTAGACAAGATTCCTTTACCTCTCTCACAAATATTTTGCTCTCTTCTAGATTTGTTTCCCAGGACTTTAGGGTCATCTCTCCTTTTAATTTTTCAGAATGAGAAAGAAGAGAAAAATCAAGGACATTATCTTTCTACATCAATATAAGGACTTCCTGAAACTTATAACGGGCTGAGAGGGCCTCTTTTTCCTTAATATAAATGTTCTTTAGAAAAAGTTCTACTGCCCGATAACACTTTTGGATGGCATCTACCTTCAGATAAAGGTCTTGTTGGGCAACTTCCAACTTCTCATTTATTACCGACACTTTAGTTTGGAAATTCAAAATGTCTATCGAGGTACCTTCGGTTAGGTCCAATCTGGCTTGCAGCTGTTCTATCAATTCATCATGCTGAGTGACCATACTTTGGTTGGTTTGTGAACTCTGATGTGGTTCTTCAAGGTTGGCCTGAAGCTGTTGAATTTGTTTCCGATCATGAGCTCTGATTTTCTTGAAGTCTTGACTCATTCTGTTACTGATAGTTTCCTCATCAATATATATCTGATTTTGCAAGTGCTCTACCTACTAAACCTAGCAAACTTGCAACTTCCTTTGCAAATTCTGGATCCTCTTTGTCATTCTCGTCATACACCATTCTCTTCCTTTTAATTATCACTCCATTTTTCTGGTGTGATTCCCTTTTCATGATGACTTTTCGTTTCTTACTAAAAATGAAATCTGAAGGAGGCATCTCTTCGGGTGAGATGGGGATAAGATCACCTACAAAAACAATTTTGGAATTAGGATTTCCGAAGCTAGTTTGTAGAGGGGTCAACAATGTAATGGAAGTAGAAACTCTATGGATTGTTGTTGTTCTGATCTATTTGAGGTGACAATAGGAGTTTTTGTTGTCGAAGGAGGCACATCTTGTCCCTTCTTTAGGAAAGCTTTGAGTTGAGCTATTTCCTAGGGGCTTAGCTGGTCTGACAATGATGCTTCTAATTCCTATGTTAACACCTTTGATCTCTTTGGGGTTCCCTCAACTTTGTGTTTACTAGAGTGACTTGATTCATAACCTGTAGGCATGGATTCCTATGAAGGGGGAGTGGTTATTGACTCTCCTTGTAGTACCTTTGGTAGAATGTTTCACTTGTGCTTTTGAAAATTGAGAAAACCAACTTGTTGATCTAGGGGGAGGGTTTGGAATCTGTCCTAAATCTCCTCATAATATCTAAGTCCCATTAATATTTCGTCATACGAGGAGTTTTCGTGCATATACCTCTTCATGTTAAACTGGGCTAGGCGATTTTCCACTATCTTATGTGGATTGTGTCTCTTGAACTCGATGTCAACCAATTTGACATCCTCGAGGGTTGTGGCCTCAACTTTGGAGTGACCAAAATCCAATAATGAAAACATTCCAACTTGAATAGGGAAAGTCGACCAAACCTTTTTCTGAGCTTCCTTAAGCTCTTTGTTGATGCCTCCTATCACTGTCTGGTATGCCATTTCTTTGCACACTATCCTTTCAGGTAAAAATCATGGGAGAGTATGAGGAGGAACCGAGCAACCAAAAACTCTGATGTAGGAGAAATTATTCTCAATGAACCAATCTGCGAGTTTACCCAGGTTTCCCATAATTTTGTTTGAAATCCAGGGAGGTGGGTGACCATACAGGGCTATATGAACAAGAACTACAACATTGTGACAAATTTCATAAAACAAATCCTTGGATTTCTCTTCTCATACCTTGGAATGATAGAAAGGAATGGGTTTCGAACTGGCCAGATTCCAATTCCATTTCATAAAGGGGAAATATGTCATGAAAAAGATGGTGTCCATGATATATGCCGACATGTAAAAGGGGGCAGACTGTCCTTTTCATTTCTCCATTTTGTAATCAGCAATTCCCTTGGCCAAGTTATCTGACAACATTTTGGCCCAATTGAAAGTGAAACCCTCGGCTACCTCGTTCATGATGGATACCCATTCCACCGAGAAATGCGTAGGGATTTTCTTCTCGAATAATTGACATAGAATCATGGATACTTACACCATATGAGTGTCCAAAGACAATGTGGCATATATACCATGAGCATCAGTTCTGAATTTCTTTGGGTGCCTCCACTAGGTCCTGATTATAGCATGAAAACTCTTGGCGTATTGAACACGTTCCTTTTTCTCAAACTCCAGAATGAATGCAACATTGTAAGTATATTTAGGACTAGGGGAGAGTTTATAAATTACTTGCAAATGTTCCGGTCAGAAAGAGTCAATGACAACCTGCTGATGGTTGATGATGCTCTTGGTTTGGACATCAACATGTTCCAAGTCCCAACTTATCATGTCATTATAAGGAATGAGTCTCGGTCGTGCAACTATCTTGTGTAGCTCTGACTGTGCTATGTGTCTAAGTTTAGCTTTGAAATAGTCATCTTCTTCATTGGCGGAATCCTCTAGAATCTCGAAAACCTATGTCCAAGTTTTAACGGTGTCTATGGCTCGTGGCGTGGTGTTCGACATAATTTCTGCATTCGGGTTTGAATCCTCTCCCACCACATCAGGCTTTTTCGTCATTTTCCGTGGTGCCATAATCTCTAAGGAAATCGAGTGAGGTTACCTATTGTAGAGAAAATTCGTGAGTTTTTAAAACAGATAAAACTTGCTAATTGTGGAAGGTGAAAATGAATTCGAAATCAAAGTGCTTTTATTCACACAAGATTCATTGATTTTCATATAATTTCACTCACGAATAATTTATTAACGTTAATGGAGATGTCTACCTAGCGATCCACAATCTGCGTTTGAATCATTATCCTTAATTAGTCATAAATTCCATTAATATTTCAACGGTTCGTGTTCGAGAGTTTTATATATGATAGAGTGGGAACCCCCTGAATCTTGAATCCACGGAAAGGTTAATCTCTGGATAATCACTTTTAAAACCTTAATTAATCATGTTTAAAATGGTGCGTTAACTTCTAGTGTTTCGGGAGTTCGGACTTCGGGGACTTTTAATGTATCTCGAGAGGAACTTCCCGAAACCCAAAACTGTAAAGCAATTAATTATCTAATAACTGAGCTTTAAGTCTTAATTAATTGCGCTTAATTTTAAGTATTTCAGAAGTTTGGACTTCAGAAATTTTAGAATATGATTCAGGGGAAACGTCTGAAATCCGAACTGCGGAGTCTTTAATTATCTCTTAAATTAATTATTTAATGTTCAATACTTTGACATTTTGATATTTCGGTGATTTGTGAATTCATTCTTTGTTAAATTCCCAAAGGATCACCTCCCGTACTAACATGTTATAGATGATGTCATTTTGGATGACGTGTCGATAAAAGAGAGATGCCACATGTTACTTGGAATTGCGTGAATCCTATAATGAAAAGGTCAAAAACAGGTGCCACGTATCAACTCAAGAAATACTCAAAAGGTACACACATCCTACAACTTGTGCCTTTAAATGGTTTAGGAAAATTTGCAAGAAGGTACCTTCGGGTTTCAGAGTTTCAGATTTTTTATTGTTTTAGACTTATTGAAACATCTGAAGCGTGAAGCTCCGAAGCTCCGAAGCGATCGTTAGATATTTATCTCTTTAAAATTTAGGCGGCTCCAGAATTCCAGAGGTATTAGGATGATTCGATCAAAAGGGGAAATTCATCAACGATGGATATCTTGCGCACCTGATTATTAAATAACCAATAATGAAAAATTAAAATGTCATTTACCAAGTTTCCACTTTCTTTGGGTAAAATTATATTTTCATGAGGTAAAAAGTATAAAACTCAAAAGTTCATAATTGTATGTGTTCCAACACTCCCAAACTCAAGTGCAACAACCACTCTAGTGAATAAAGAGTACAAAAAGGTAGCCAAAAAAACAATTTTAGGGTATGTTCGACCAAAGAGGATCTTTGTCTGAACTAGTTGCGCTACCATAGATTTCAGAAAAAATCATTTACGGTAAGCACGAGCAAGGGGTGTTGGAAAAAAATTTCATGATACAATGGAGTTGATTCTATAGCGATGGGGGGAAAGTTCAGTATTTGGGTTGTCACTTGCGACAATACTCTATCCCATCTTGACGATTTTGAAAGGAAGTGATATGAAGAATGGGGAACTATGGCTCCACTCCTTATAGTAGGGTATGTGTAGGTTCCTTCAGGCACTCTATGTCAACAACATTCATGAGGAAAACAGGGTCATTCTACTAAACCTGAAAGTAGAGAGGAGGATAGAGCATATCCGTGCCCAACTAGCTTCCAAGAGGAAAGGACACAAATTGTAGGTGATGTGAGAGGGGGAGTAACTGATTGATCCAGTCATTATTACTCACTTTTTTATTTCTCTTGAGGCTATCCAAATGCTTATAAATGCAATTTATAATGACATATATCTAAGAAAAACCCCTCAGATTCTTACTCCCTATCACGATATGCACCTGTCTCTGCTCTCACTTCTTGGCCAACAAAATCTCATATATAAAGAACATTAGAATCTTCATAGCAATCATTTATATGTGGAACCGGGTCTTGATATGCTTCTTCACCTTGATCATGAAGGTGTTGATATGGAGAATATAAAGTTATTAACTATATACTTATTTAATACCCTATTCTTAGTTTCCTTGACTTTGTAGCTATCTAATTTCTCTTCAAAGTAAAACAAAGACAGACAAAAATGAAGGTCACTTTTTAAAAATT
>JZKD02S1672947.1:805055-816627 GCA_000966675.3 Picea glauca | reverse complement strand
TAGGTATTGAGGTTACTCCCAAACTCGAGTGCAACAACCATTCTAGTGAATAAAGAATACAAAAAGGCAACTTGAGAAACAATTTCAGGGTATGTTCAACGAGAGAGGATCTTTGGACTATCATTTGGACTATGAATAGAAGATGAGTTTTGGTCATAATGCCTGTACTACATTTGGCAGAGATGGACCTAACGAGTTACTCCTGGTAGAAACCAAACTTTTTTTAGGTATTGAGGTTACTCCCAAACTCGAGTGCAACAACCATTCTAGTGAATAAAGAATACAAAAAGGCAACTTGAGAAACAATTTCAGGGTATGTTCAACGAGAGAGGATCTTTGTCTGAAGTAGTTGCACTACCATAGATTTTGGAAAAACTCATTTACGGTAAGCGCAAGCAAGGGGTGTTGGAACAAATGTTCGCGATATAGTGGAGTTGATTCTATAACGATTGGGGGAAATTTCAGTATCTGGGTTGTCACCCGCGACAATACTCTATCCCATCTTGGCGATTTTGAAAGGAAGTGATACGAAGAATGGGGAACTATGGCTCCACTCCTTATAGTAGGTTAGGTGTAGGTGACTTCGGGCACTCTAGGTCAGCGACATTCATGAGGAAAACATGGTCATTTTGCTAAACCTGAAAGCAGAGAGGAAGATAGAGTAGATTTGTGCCCAACTAGCATCTGAGAGGAAAGGACACAAATTATAGGTAACATGAGAGGGCGAGTAACTGATTGATCCAATAATTATTAATCACTTGTTTTTTTCTCTTGAGGCTATCCAAATTATTATAAATGAAATTTATAATGACATATATCTAAGAAAAACCCCTCAGATTCTTACTCCCTATCATGATATGCACATGTCTCTACTCTCGCTTCTTGGCCAACAAAATATCATATATAAAGAACATTAGACTCTTCATAACAATCATTTATATGTGGAACTAGGTCTTGATATGCTTCTTCACCTCGATCATTGTAACATCYCGCTCTTGCCTGCAYTRAGCGAACTTATTCTTTGAGGACACTTGCTTGCAAGTGATCCAGATTATTATACTATTAAGCATTTGATTTTGATTATGAGGCATTATGGGTTGATGACATATTGTTTTGTTGCATTGACATAAATAGGTGCTACTGACTCAGTTTTACTGAGTGTGTAGGATTTTGGACCTTGAGGATGCAGAGGCATCGATGGAACCCCTTGGACTCTGGATCGAGTCGGGGAGTGGACTATTGGGGTTTGATTGTTGTATATATGATATTTTTTCATCTGATTAGATGATATGATTATGGATATATTTCTGACATGATTCATTGATGATGCAGGCTGACAATATCTTGCCGACCAGACTCACATGTGGAGTAGAGGGGTCATGCACGACTACCAGAGAGGTTGAGGGAGAGATGTGGACAACAACCCTGTCACAACCTACTAGCACTCTCACCGTGGCTCGAACTGTAGGTTAACGACTACCTAATTCGAGAAGACCGACGATGTCGTGAGGGAAAACTGCAATAGTCACTCACAATGATTGTAAGGGGCGTGCAAAAAGGCATGGACCTTATTCCTTAGAGGCCCTTAGTCTCCCACAAGATCACCTCGCGGAGTATTGACTCTAGGGGTTTTTTATGTCTACCAAGTCAGTCAAGAGGCGAGTGGCACCCTTGGAGCACGTGGTGTGTCCTAAAGGGAACGTCGTGCACAGAAAATGGAAAGAGGCGAGTGGCACCGTTGGAACATGTAGTGCATCCTGAAGGGCATGTCGCGCAGGAGAAACAGAAAGAGGCGAGTGGCACCCTTGGAGCACCTAGTGCGTCCTGAAGGGCACGTCACTTTGTTAATTAATAAAATGAATAAACCTAGATGGCCTTAGGAAAAGTAACGTGATAAGAAAAATTTAAAACAATTTCCCTCATAAAATGTCGCCCAGCCTTGAAAATTAAAATCTAGGTCTAGGTGAAACTTGCAGTAAAAGAAAAATATGTTTGTAAAAATAAAAATAAAAATAAATAACTAATAATGATAATCATCATTAACCATGTGATGAGAAAGGGGTAAACAATTAATTAATTTATATATATAAAAAAAAACTTTTGGGGGATAAAATTTAAAAAGGGTAAAAAGGGGAAATAATTGTTTTGTCTCATATGTTAATTAAAAATGTATTAATTAAAAAGGAAAAAGGTTAAAAGTTAATTTTCTACACTTGCCAATTTGAGTTTTAAATAAAAGGGAAAGAGGGAAATTTAAAAGAATTAGGAAACTAGGAAAAAGCGGGAAACATAAAAAGAAAGGGGAAACACAAGGAAAAAACAGATAGTCTAACTTAGTAAGGTATCTAGCATTTAAGAACTTTCTATATTAAACTCAACTAGTGTATTAGTAAGGGGGAAAGTCATTAAAACTGGTAAGGGAATATGGGGACACCTAGGAGCGATTCTAGGAATGATTTTAGGTGGGTGAGGAAAATAGGGGTAATTAATTAATTAAGGAAATTAATTTATGGTGCAATGAAGGGGATGGGTGACACATGTACGGGGAGGATTATTATGGATTAAATTATTGAACAATAAATTAAAAGGGATTTTGGGAAAGTAATTGACTTAGAAAATCTATATAAAGGAGGGAGGAGAAGGAAAATGGGGGTATTATGTTATGCATAACGTTACGCTGCAGACATTTATACTTGACTAACTTAGCTTGTGGGAGTTGGGATACCCAGCTCGATGAGGAGTGGTAGCTCGGCCTTGCGAGGTGAGCTGGGAGCTTGTTGATTCTTTGGTTAGTGTGCATGGCCCCTTTGCGGCTTGGGGGGCTAAGGGAGAAGAAGAGTACCCCTAGTGTTGGCTGGGAGGTACCAGTGAAGTCTCATTGGTCGACAAGAGGGAGCTGCACGGTGCGCATGGGACAACAACTTAGAGCGGGCGACTTGGGCTACGATACGATTCCTTTAATTTGGCATGATAGATTATTAGAATACTTATGCTTTTATTTATGTATTTGTTTGGGTAAAGAAACTAATGGTATTAGCATTTAGATGATAACTGAATCCCCCCATAGCTGTAAGCTCATCATTGATTGATTCCCTTGGCTTCGATCCCTACATGTCTTGATCGTCCTATGGTTTTATTTATTTGTGATGATTTGCGGTTTATATTTTGGGCCTTCGTCCCTAACTCATCAGTCCACACCTGAGTAGTCGGCCAGGAGCTTGATCTACGGTCGTCACTTCGATGTTAATACACCTATGGATCTAAAAGCCCTACTTTTCTGTGCATGGATGGTGAGCGAAGGATGTTCCTGCCAGTCATATAGCCTTGTTGGTTGTTCCAGGTAGTGTGTTGTCTTGCGCCTTGATGCGATTAATTAAACCTACAATTTATTGGTTGATGGCGAAGTTTTTTCTAGCTCTGCGTTTTTATATAATGTTGGATGAATTTATTTATGTGTTTTTACTTATTGCTGGAAACTCAAATCTGCTTTGTGATCCCTCCCCGCAAACTTAACTCTATGTTGTTTGATGGCAATTTTCTCTGCGTGTTTTTTTTATATATACCTCTGTACTTTAATGGTTGATTATGATTTGAATCGGCATTATGTCCTCTTGTCCGACAGTCCCTTTTGGCTATCACCGCGATGTGTTGGTGGTTGACAGTTATGTATAACCACAATTTTAATGCTTTCCCAGTTGTAAGTTGTAGTTGACAGTCGGATTGTAGTTTTCTTGTTGTTTTTACCATTGCATAAGTATTGCCTTCATTCACTTATCCTAGCTTTGAATTCGTTCTTGTTGGGGCACTTTTACCCATTTTTGGGCTGCTACAGAACTCATTTTTTTTGCTGTGCTTAAATTCTTTGCAAGTCTTTAAGTGAAGGCGATTTGGGCCTGGGATTTTATACACCTGGCCAACGATTTTTTTCATTGCAATTTAACCTATTTTGGGGGGCGAAATTGGGCCTACGACTCTAACCACCTGGCCAGCGATTTCCATGGCAATTAAAACTATTTATGAAGGTGAATTTGGCCCTGAAGTTTTATTGATCTATGAATGTCTTCTTTTTGAGAAATGTGAATCATTGGCTAGTGATGGTACAGTTGTATGGCAACAATTTTTAATTTCTATGTGACAGAGATTTGATGTCTGACGGCGTTTTGTGTAATATTGGTGTAATGTTGTGACCGACCTTTATGATACAGATTCGACAATGTGATGTTTAGACATGGAAGAAGGCATGTGATAGTCTATTTCCATATGCGTTGGCATAGCCATAATTTTCCTTGGGTGTTAGTATAGAAATTAAAAATTCATATTTTATTAAAATAATTTGAGTCCCTTATTTTTTTTACTTGGAAAAGGCTGTCGACAGTTTCATTAACAACAAATTAGTTGATTAGAATAGCCTTTAAACCTCTGCAATTATGGCCTTTAATATCCACGATTAATCTCTCTCTTGTATCATTTTAATCTATGTGATTTTACTTGTTAACTGGAGAGGTTACCCTCTTGAGAATGTGTTTGCATTAAACCATCCCCACGTTGAATGTGTTGTCATTTATTTTATTCTTGAGTTTAATAGTAATTAGTTCACACCTGCATTAACATATTGACGGTGAAACATTATAATGACAACCCCCTTTTATTAGCTAGAAGATAGCATTCTTATTTACACAGAGATGCATTGTGATTTCTTCCTTTAAAAATGTTATATGTTACCCATGCGTTTTACTTTACCTGACAACGTTCCTAATTGGCTTTATTAATTTTGGACAACGTTCCTCATTTTCTTGATTATCAATGATAATTAATGTGGTAGGATATAGTTAATATTAACATCAAGTGTGCATTGATTAGCCTGATATAACATTTAATATTAAAACAACAAGATAACATTAAAATTTCGAATTGACAATTTTTTTTTTTAACCACAAAATCACATGAAATTAGCCCACTTAAATGGCATAGTCATTTCTCAATAGTTTATTTTAATGTTAATAGACAATTGTCATCGGGTATGGTTAGTATAGATAGACAACATGTGGTAATTTAATGTGTTAATAAGTGTTTCATTGTTGCATTCTGCATTGATGTAGTTAATGTTGTTATATGATGTCAATTGCTAGTTAGATTGTAATTTTGGGATTAATTTAGAATTGCCCATTTAGATATTAATTAATGATTAAATGAGATTGTGATAATGTTAGATTAATTGTAATAATCCCTAAATTGTAAATTTTAGACTTGCAAATCAGATTTGTTTAAGGATTAAATTGACTGGGTAACTTAGATATGTTTTTAACGCTAATTTAGATCGTAAGTATTGACCAGTTGAGACTTGATAAAAGGGTTGGGTTGTTGACGTTGTCATGTATTGGCTTGTGTCTTCCCTTTTTTGGTCCTATGGAGTCTCATCGACCTGATGTTGGGGTATGGTCGCGGTTTTCTTATCGGTATTTGGCTCCTAGCGCATCGAGTTATCTAAAGTCCTCGGTCCAGATAGGATGTGTTGTGCCAAGGTTATTAACACGTCTATCATCTGGGGCCGGCATGATTCATGATGAGGGGATCATGGAGCACCCTATTGGAGAGCGAAGAATGATAATTGGGCTGTAGGCGGGGCCTTCCGTGTGAGTGTCGTCGAGTGTTGTAAGTTTTTTTTGGTGCATGGGTTGAATGCCTTCAAGCATTTGGTTCATGCGCCTTAAGGTTATAGTCTTTGTTCATCAAGGTCATTTTGTCAGGATAGGGATGTTGTCCCTTATCTTGTAGGTGTGGTCGTGATGCGTCGGGCAGCTAGTCATTTTCTCCTTGTTGTTCTACGCATGTTTTGACCAGTTTCCCTTGTGCCAGTGCATGGAGTCATAGTTACCTATTGCCTAGATTGTGTGCTTCTGTTCGTTGTCAGTGGTGTGGTTAAACTGTTGTTGTTGTCTCCTTCTTTCCTTTTAACAAAAAAATAAATTGCACTTCTTCTTTTCTCGTAGTCGTAACGATGGGGTTGTTACATGTGGTATCAGAGTGGGTTCAACCTACGACTTGGGATCACTACAAATTTCATTGATATAATTTTTTATTATAATGTTGCTAATTAAGTTGACTGATATTCATGCAGGTAAACATGGTTAGAGGATGCCACAGAGGTAGACAATGAGGTGCTAGGGGAGGAGGCACAACACCTCCAACAACATCCACGCCTGAGGGGTCCAACCCCCAGGGAGATGAACAGGTTCTCAAGCAGGAGAAGATAGCGGTGGGTGATGTGGTTGGGATGATGAGGTCTTTCTAGCAGATTTTTGAGGCACTGATCATCCATTTGGACAGAGAGGAGGCTAGGGCATCGACACCCCCTGAGGGTCCACCGCGCGCTCTGGATGGTACTGGTAGCATCCACCGCAAACTCGAGAAGGTCAAATTTCCCAAGTTCTTTGGTGCCCCGAACATCGCAGCCACCGAGGCATGGTTGGAGAATATGGCGATGTGATTTGCACTTCGTGACTATACCTCCAACATGAAGGTCTGCATGGCGGTCTTTCAACTGAAGGGGAGCGCTCTTCTATGGTGGAAGATGCTCCTGCCGCAACTGAACATGGTCGTCGAAGATGTGTCATGGGAACTATTTGTGGAATGGTTCCAAGAGAGATACATATCAAAAGAATTCATTGAGCATCAACTCAACGAGTTCAATGCCTTATGGCAGGGCGGCCGTACGGTGCCCAAGTACGAGGCCCGTTTTATGGAGTTGCTTCAGTATGCTCCGCATATTAATACTGAGAAACTTAAGGTCAATGGGATCTTGTTCGGACTTAATGGAAAAATATGTGCAAAGGTTAGGATTTTGATGCTTTAGACCTTACATGATGCCATCGAGAAGGCCCTCATAGCAGAGGAGGAGCTTATCAGCGGGGGTCAGAGAAGGACTCCAGGGAGACCAGTAGGGTAGGTGTGATCTGGTGCGCAACAACATTAGACACCAGTCGGACATTTTCCAGGATATCATGGCTTCCAAAGGGGATCCACTTTCACTACACATCGATGACCAACACCTCAGCAGCGGACACCTTATCGGGGACCACAACATCAGCAGCAACATCGACTACAACAGCAACAGTTTAGGCCTGTTCAACAGAACAGACTAGGATTCCAGGTCGGTGGGCCGTCATCTTCTATTTCAGGTACCATGAGTACTGGACCGAAGAAGGGGTGTTGGATGTGTAGGGAGCCACACTACCAGTGCAACTGCCCTGTGGAGAGGACTAGAGTATCTAGATCAGTCGGACCCACTACCATGGGAGATACGGGCAAGGCCCATCGGATTCATGCAGCAGTGAATAACTGCCAGGAAGAGCACTAGCTGACTGTGCTCGAGATGTCAGATACCGTCGCTGACCAGACCCTTAGTATTTTGATAGATCTCAGTGCTACCGAGAGTTTCATTTATGGTGCAGCGCTAAAAAGGATTAAGGTAAAGGTAGTGAAACAGGATGAGTTTAGATTCTTAGAGATGGCTTCGGGAGCCAAACAAAAGGTTGGAGGAAAGGTTACAGGCTGTACCCTTAACCTGGGAGAGTTTTTCACCAGGGATGACCTGTATGTCACAATCTTAGGATCTTATGACGTCGTGATCGGTATGGACTGGTTGGAATCACATGAGGTGATACTCAACTGTAAAACGAAATGGTTGATCTTGGTCGATGACGAGGGACAAAGATGAATTATTGTAGGTTGGAACCAGGGAGTTTCTCTGAGGTTCATCTCTTCCTTGCAGCTACGAAAGAGCATGCACAACGGATGTAAGATTTATGTGATCCTTGCGTTAAACGAGAAGGGGGTAGAGGAAGGTCTAGAACACCTTCCAGTGGTGAGAGAGTTTGCAGATGTCTTTCTGGAGGAGTTACCTGGGATGTCGACGAAGAGGGAATTGGAGTTTACTATAGACCTAAAATTGGGTACTGAATCGATAGCTAGAACACCTTATCAGATGTTGACCCTGGAGTTACAGGAGTTGAGAATGCAACTGAAATAATTGCTGGACCTGGGAATGATACGTCCAAGTGTGTCACCGTGGGGTGTGCCTGTTATTTTTATATGAAATAAGGATGGGTCATGGAGGCTCTGCATTGACTATCGTCAATTGAGCAAGGCCACAATCAAGAATCAGTATTCGTTGCTGAGAATTTGATGATTTGTTCGATCAAATGAAGGGTGCGACGTTGTTCTCGAAGATCGATTTGTGATCAGGATATCACCAGTTACAGATTAAGGAGGATGAAATCCCTAAGACCGCCTTTAAGATGAGGTTTGGGCATTATGAGTTTACTATTTTATTGTTTGGAATGAAAAATTCCCTAGGGGTATTTATGAGTTTGATGAACGGGGTGTTCCGCAAGTACTTGGACAAGTTTGTCCAAGTATTCATTGACGATATTTTGATTTACTCTCGGATGACGGAGGATCATGAAGAGCACTTGCACTTGGTACTACAGTGTCCGCGAGAGCACAAATTATTTGGGAAGTTGTCCAAATGCTCGTTTTATCAATCAAGGATTCACTACTTAGGGCATGTCATCTCAGATGAAGGTATCATAATGGATCCAGCCAAGGTCGAGGCTATTATGGAGTGGCCTGCACCAACGAATGTCCAGTAAGTGTGTAGCTTCATGGGTTTAGCAGGATACTATCGACGGTTTGTCGAGGGATTTTCAAAGATAGCAAATCTGATCACGGAATTGCAGAAGAAGAACAAGAAGTTTGTTTGGACCGAGAAATGCATAGAAGCATTTGGGAGGGTCAAGAAGTTGTTGACAAAAGCACCGATACTAAAGGCCCCTGACATGGACGTAGACTTCTTGGTATGCACTGACGCATCCAAGGAAGGCTTAGGTGGAGTCTTGATGCAAGATGGACGAGTGATCGCTTACATCTCGAGGAAACTGAGAAGGCATGAGGAGAACTATGCGACGCATGATTTGGATTTGTTAGCCATTGTATATGCCTTGAAGGTTTGGAGACACTACCTTGTTGGAAAAAATTTTGAACTAAAGATGGACCACTGTGGACTACAACACATCTTTATGCAATGCGACCTGAACGTACGAAAATGGCGTTAGTCAGAATTGCTTAGCGAGTACGACTTTGAGATTACTTACATAAAAGGAACAGTGAACCGAGTGGCAGATGCATTGAGTCGGAGACCACGCATATTTTCGGTGTTGCCTCTTTAGACGAATCTACATGAAAATATTCTAACTTTACAGTGTGACGATGACTGGTACAAAGAGGTCGAGGATTTTATCGGACAAAACAAAATGATGGTACCAATATTTGAGGGATTTACATTTGACGACAATGGATTATTGAGGTTTAAAAATCAGATTTACGTACCAACGAATGACAAGTTGAGGATATTGATCCTAAACGAGGCTCATAGAGCAGTATACATGGCTCACCCGGCAGTCATGAAGATGAGGGCAGACCTTAAACCCTTATTCTTCTTGAAAGGAATGAAGGTAGACATAGTCAACTATGTGGCCAAATGTCTAGAGTGTCAGCAGGTAAAGGCCAAACATAGACATCCAATAGGATTACTACAGCCTCACGCTATTCCAGAATTGAAATGGGAGGTTATTTCGATGGATTTTATTGTTGGATTGCCACTAACAGAAAGGAGACACGACTCGATTTTCATAGTAGTAGACACTTTGACTAAGAGTGCTCACTTTATTCCTGTGTGTACGATGTATCAACCACCTAACATAGCTAGAGTTTTCAACAGTGAGATTGTGAGGCTGCATGGTGTGCCTAAGAGGATTATATCCAATCGAGGATCGTTGTTTACTGGATGATTTTGGACGAGTTACCAAGAGGCCTTGGGAACCCAACTTAACTTCAGTACTATGTATCACCCGGAGACTGACGGGAAGACTGAACAAATGAACCAGACCTTGGAGGACATGTTTTGCATGTACGTGATGGACCAACAAAAACGTTGGGAAGAATTCATGCCACTGGTGGAATTCGCTTATAACAACAGTTACCAAAGGACCATTAAGATGGTGCCTTTTCGAGTTTCTTTATGGGAGACCGTGTTGGATGCCTTTGAGTTGGGATCGGCTTGAGGATAGGGTCCTGGTGGGACCAGAAGTGATCCAATAAATGGAAGAGAAAATGCAAACCATAAGACAAAGGATTAAATAAGCGCAAGATTGGCAGAAGAGTTATGCCGATGTGCACCGTGTCGACCTTAGTTACGAGGTTGGCGATTGAGTCTTCTTGTGGGTAAAACCGCATAAGAGTTCGATCAAGTTTGGAAAGGGAGATAAAATCTCTCCTAGGTCCGTGGGACCTTTCGATATTTTGGAGAGGAAGGGGCCCATGGCCTATCGACTAGACTTGCCTAATTCTTTGAGGCATATGCACGATGTTTTTCACGTATCTATTTTGAGACATTATATTAGTGATCCTACACATGTTATTGACATGAGTTCCTTGCAGGTATTGGACGAGGGGGCACTCACGGTTGAGCCGATCTGCATCATGGATCATCGCATTCGACAACTACGACTTTGAATAGTAGATCAGGTCAAGGTCCAGTGGGACAACTATAGTCCACACTTGATGACCTGGGAGGACGCATATGATATGCGCCTGCAGTTTCCATTTTTTTTTTATAGATAGACTTATGACACCGTGATACACATTATTTCGACACTTATATACTGTGAAACTTCGGGATGAAGTTTATACCAAGAGGGAGTGTATGTGACATCCCGCTCTTGCACGCACTAAGCAAACTTATTATTTGAGGACACTTGCTTGCAAGTGATCCGAATTATTATGCTATTAAGCATTTGATTTTGATTATGAGGCATTATGGGTTGATGACATGTTGTTTTGCTACATTGACATAGACAGGTGCTATTGACTCGATTTTACTGAGTGTGTAGGATTTTGGACCTCGAGGATGCAGAGGCATTGATGGAACCTCTTGGACTTCGGATCGAGTCGGAGAGTGGACTATTGGGGTTTGATTGTTGTATATATGATATTTCTGCATCTGATTAGATGATATGATTATGGATATATTTCTGACATGATTCGTTGATGATGCAGGATGACAATAGCTTGCTGACCAGACTCACATGTGGAGTAGAGGGGTCATGCACGACTACCAGAGAGGTTGAGGGAGAGGTGTGGACAATAGCCTTGTCACAACCTACTAGTACTCCCGTCATGGCTTGAAATGTAGGTTAACGACTACCTATTTCAAGAAGACCCACGATGTCATTAGGGCAGACTGCGACAGTCGCTCATGATGATTCTAAGGGGCACAGAATAAGGCAGTGGCCTTATTCCTTAGAGGCCCTTAGTCTCCCACAAGATCACCTGGTGGAGTATTGACTCTAGGGGTTTTTGATGTCTACCAAGTCAGTCAAGAGGCGAGTGACACCCTTAGAGAACATGGTGCATCTTGAAGGGCACGTCACGCATGAAAAATGGAAAGAGGCGAGTGGCACCCTTGGAGCATGTAGTGCATCCTGAAGGGCACGTCATGCAGGAGAAACAAAAA
>JZKD02S1672947.1:753864-774579 GCA_000966675.3 Picea glauca | reverse complement strand
CTATTATTTTAATCATTTAAAACAAATACAAAACTCTTTATGTATTTAAACATAAAATTTTCTTAAAATATGATAAGAAATTTTATAATCATAAAAACATTTTCCAAACATTATTAAGAGTGGATTTCTAGTCAAAGAAAGAAAGAGAAATAAGACTTAAACTAAATAAAATTAATAAAAATTTATTCAAATTACTTTATAGTTTAGCTATATAACCACCGAGCCAAATTTTTTTATTTAATCTCACACCAAAGTCTTAGACTCTTTTTTTTTTTTAAATAGCTTTGTGAAAATTACATTATTATGTGTAATCTAGCATAAGTAGAAACCAATCATAATTCAATATTAAAAATAAAACATGAAATAGATGTGTAAGAGTTTGTAAAAAAATTGTATTGTAATCTCACATCACTCGTTACTCTATTTAATAACAATAATAATAGAAATTGTTTTTAATATTTATTATTTAATAAGAAAAATGAGCCTAACTGGTTTCCTCTCGCCACTAAACAATACATGAAGTCAACAACTTTTACAACTTTTGTAAGCAAAAATTGCTTTAATTTCGATATCGTGGAGTTATTTCAGATACTATTCGAAAATTTGTGATCATGTCTTTCCATTAGTCTTCTTCCAGCAATGGGTTTTTGGATGTTCATTGAGATTGACTTCCTCATGAACGATTGAGGTGGGTTGAGTCTCATGAATTTAGTTCACTGACTGGAATCCTAAATAGTAATCAGTTTGGTGGTTAGTTGATGATAAAGTAAGAGGAAACTAGCGATCCTTTTGTGAGATTCAATCAGAATTCAGTTGTAGAACAGGGTGTCTGATATGTAAATTTTCATGCACATCTTTCCCCAATCTGTCACCAGATTGCCAGACTTATCGTCTAATAACACAGATGGAAGTAGATTCAGTTTATTTTATACAATAGAGATCAATCCTACAGAAAAAAAACAAACTCCAAACTTAGATAGTTTGGTGATCTTCAAATACAATCCCAACAAATGCAAAATACCACATATCCAATATCACACATATCACACATGTGTACAAAATATCACATATCACACATGTGTACAAAATATCACACATATCCATTTTGCTCTGCAATCTTGCCTTAGGAACACATTCTTTTTCAAATCTCATCTACTCAATAATAAATATAGAAGTAAAAATTGCGTGTCAATCCTTTCCTTCTTGCCTTAGGAACACATTCTTTTTTAAATCTCATCTACTCAATAACAAATATAGAAATAAAAATTGCATGTCAATCTTTTCCTGTTCAGAAAGATTCACGTTACTTCAATAACAACTTAACAAACAATATTAAATTACAATCCTTACTAAATTATTGAGTAATGTCAGAATACTGAAATAGATTACTAGTATCAATAATGTTAGAAATTAGAATACTTAACTAGATTACTACTTCTATACCAACAACATAATTAATAGAAAATTAACACAAAATATATTTTTAAAAACTACTAATACATAACTGCAAAATCTCCATCAAAAGGCAACATAACCCATAGGATCAGATCTGTAGTATTGGCATTACATAAATCATTAAAAATGAAAACCCAAAAATAATTGAGCTCCTTCATCTTTGAACCAATAATCTACACATTAGATTGTAGTAAAAATAAAAGAAATTCAAACATGATGCACAACATATTAAGAGTTATATTATGTAGTTAAGTTTGTTTCTTGCTTCTATTATGCTCACCAATTATTCCCCACATAGACACAATCCATTCATAAAATGATGGAAACAATTTGTGTTTTTTCACAATATTGAAAATCAATTTGGTTGCATTGTGGCTATCACTGCACACATAAAAGCTTTTAGTGATCCCTTATAACAGTGCCAAGCCTTGTCTCTTGATAAGACAAAATGAAATAGCTAACTTTTTTACGTAACTGCTGAAAATGTGTCCCTTCTTGTTGTGACTGACAAATTTTTATATCGGATGCATACCTTGCCTCTTGTATCTACCCATCAAAGGTCTTTAGCGTTGCATAAATTTCTCTGGTAGAGGACGTGATCTATCTCCAATAAATCGAACAACATCCCAAAAAGTTTTTAACCCCTGTTATTTTATCACTGATATCATCCCATACACTCAGATTATTAGAAAGTGAAATATAATAGACAACATTTTAACGATGTAATTCAAAATGATGTTCAACTACAGATTCGACCAACATAATGTTGTAGTGAAATTATACATTCACCGAGCCTAATTCTATTAATTATGTGATACGTCTGACAAACAACAAATCTTGTAATATCACCATTTCCACTCTTTTGCAACACAGATACTTGTAATATCACAACTTGTCCAAACGAAGTCCCACAATCTCTCAACAATCTCAAGAACGAATCTGACTCACAGAATCTTTTTCAAATCTTCAAGCAATAAGGAGAGGAGCCGAGGTTCTGCCGCCTCCGAGCTGCGTACGAAGCTACCGTGAAACAATTAGCATTCTCCAAACAATTCGACGCCATTGAAGAAATATTGGACCACTCATTGCAGGTAAGCGATCCTTTCTCTGACGGTTCATTAATCGTATTATTATGCTCTCAACATGCAAAGATGATTGACATATAGATGTGCAATGAATTTAATTATAATGAATTTAATTATAGATGTAGAAAATATATTTACGATAAAGTTTTCTTAAGATATGGTGAGAAATTTTATAATCATTGAAATATTTCTAAAACACTATTCATAGTGGATCTAAGTTTATTGTTCACAGCCACACACATCTGACAACAGAGATTTCTACACAAAGAAGAAAAGGGGAATAAGACTTAAACTAGATGGAATTAATGATAGTGGATTCAAATTACTTTATGTTTTAGTTATACAACCACCACTCCCTTACAATAGACTAGAATGTTGATGAACTTTGGCCTTCATTATTGTTTTTGAGAGTAGTTCTTTTACTACCCAACAAATGTGTTATATCTGATTGGAAATTTTGAAGTCTTTATCTTCTTCAATACATGTACCAGTCATTCTCAGTAGACCCATGTCCACCACTTCTCTTACTCGATTTGGAAAATGACTCCCCACCCATTTTTGCATGTTCATTCCTTCCACAAACATGTCGTGGGTCGGCTTCTTTCTAGTGAGCATCTCCAACAATAGTATTCCATAGCTATAAACAACACCTTTTGTTGTAACTTGTCTTCCCATTCCATATTTTGCATTCAGATTCCATATTCCAACCCTGCTGATCCTTTAAGTGCATGTGTGGAAATGAAAGTCGAATTCTCATCATTTGCAAAACATATGGTAGCAATACCAAAGTCTATTAAATATGCAGTCATATCTTCACCCATAAGCACATTGTTAGGTTTCAAATCACAATGGATTACTTGCATGAAACAATGATGATGAAGATATGYCATGGCHTRTGMAATGTCTATTGCTATATTCAACCTTTGAATYAAACTCAAACYACWTTCCTCTTCTCCATCAGGGTATAACCACTTCTCCAAGCTTCCACTTGGCATTAATGGAAATATTAAAGCTTTGATTTGGAGGTCTGAATAAGAGGTTATGATTCTAATCAAATTTCGGTGTCTAATTCTACCCAAAACTTTGCACTCCCTATTAAAAATCTTGTGAGCCCCTTCATTTTCCAGATTAAGAAGCTTGACAACAATCATTGTGCTATCATTCATAACCTCTTTGAACACTTTCCCAAAACTACCAACTCCTAACAAGTTGGCATCACTAAAGTCATTTGTTGCAGTAATGAGCTCTGCATAAGAAATTCTTCAATGCCCCACATTCAAGGATGCATCGACCTCTCTAAGAGTATGTCTCTTGCAATTTTGTCTCCACAAGATTCCCATAAACAAACACAATAAAACCATGGATACCACTACAACAACATGTATGATAACTATTTTCAAATGCAAAACAGTTTTATGTTTGTGAGTAGAGCATGGTGACAAACCAACCCAAGGTCCATAGAGACCAAGATTTCCCATAAACACAGTGGCACCAAGCTCTTTGAAAACTCCACCTCTATGGACTTCTCCTGACAACTTGTTGAATGACACATTCAAGTGGCGGAGCATTTTGAGATTTTCCAACGATTTGGGTATTCGACCCAACAAATTGTTGGAAGAGAAATCCATTTCCTGAAGGCTCTGAAGTTCACCAAGTGAAACTAGAATTGGACCATCAAGGGCGTTGTAAGAAAGATTCAAGTATTGTACTTCATTGCAACTTCCCAATGCACTTGGAATGTAGCCAATTAACCCATTTGCAGAGATATCTATAGCTTGAAGCATATTCATCTTGGTCAATTCCAACGGCACAGGGCGTTGTAATAAATTGTTGGACAGGTTGAAATAGAAAGCTAAATTTGCAAGACCTACAACCTCGGAGGTATGTGCCCTAAATAGAAAGCTAAATAGAAAGCTAAATAGAAAGCTAAATTTGCAAGACCTACAACCTCGGAGGTATTTGTGTTAACGTCTTTTCTGGCGTAAGTCTTTACGTAAGACTTCGCAATTTTTTTTTTCTTTCATAATCTCACCCACCCTCACACACTTAAGTGAAGAATTGAATTTCCGGATGGAAGGTGGATCGACTGCCAGCTGCATAGGTGGATAGTAACTCCAAAGGACCTGATGAGATTGGATCTTAGATCTATGTGGACTTAGTACCATAGCACCTACCAATGGGGCATCCAAATGAGTTTCTTGAAATACCTCCGGAACTAGATTAGGATACTAGTAAAATCTGCGGGATTCAATCAAACTTATTTGATTTCAGCCTTTAGTATGGACATAAATTAGAATGGTGTTCCAAATAGACAAAATCATAGTATAAACTTACCTTTCATTTATTTACTTTTATCAAATGGCCATAAACAAGGTGAATTATCTAACTCCAAAGAGAATTTAAGCATTGCTTGTAAGTTCCTATTGTTCATACACTCATTCAGAGGAAACTTTAAAGGAAGCACTAAAATGATCATAAAGTAGTCATTTAGATCAACTTTAAACTCACTATCTTGAAGTGAGGAATTTTTTTTTCTCTTAAAAGCTTTCAATCTAAAAAACCGTTCACATGTGCAGATACATTTAGATACCTTTCATTTTTTTAAATTTTATGTATGAAGTAGTCAAATCTCTATTTAATGCGAGAAGAAGGATCATATGGCTTATCATGCGTGGATAAGCCATATGTTATCTCAAGATATTTACGATTGGAACTTAACGACATAATTGGATCTTCTCTCATAGATTTGAGATTGCTTGCCACCATAAAACTGTAATCTTAAAATATTTAAACATTGCATCTACGTGAAGGTAGAGAAACCAAAAATCCAACAATCTATTGTCATTGATTTATAAATCCAACAATTTCTCCATGTCATCATCTCTCCAAAAATAAATTAAAAAATGAATGGTTGAACAAAAACTTATTTCGTTGATGATGCCATTTATTTTAAATATCTACAAAAATATTTGAAAATGAGAATGCCCATATATCTAATAGCCATAATACACATATTCCTGCCAAATCCACTCAATGGAAATGAATAACCATGTATGCAATATCTTTGGGAGGAAATCAAATATTTCCCATGTGAGGCATTAAAATTATAATGAATTGTTACATCTGAATGATGCAAAACTTGAATTAATCCAAATCTTGAAGAATGTCAAGAAGATATGAACAAATGTCAACTGTTGTATAATAAGCTACAGGAAGATATGAATCCAACGAGCTACAGGAAGAAGCACCTAATAACCAATATGAGTAGGTGTTTCTGTATTTTTAAAGTGTATCAGGGAGTGTAACTGCAATCAAATTGTTTTTTATAGAGTAGGGATGCATTAATAACGACATCTTAGTTTGTTTATTTATGACGTAATACAAAATTGACCGTGAACATTATTTTAATATGGCATTTGTAACCTTCTTTACTCTTAAATAAGAGAGAGAGGCCTTATTTAACTCCAAATTAATGACTATTAATTGCATGAGTACTTAGATGAAAAATATGCTTTAAAAAAACTAAAGAATATTCAGTCACCTCTCATCTTTTCTATTTCAAATGTGCAAAACATGTTTTCTTTGTTTGAGTTCAAATTCTAAGCACAAGCATATTGATGTTTCCATGTATGCATATAAGTGTAAATGACAAAAGTTTTAATGTATGCCAATGGAAAAGTATAACTGAATATAAATTAATTTTAAAATCTTTGGAAACAAATATTTACAATCATTATTTTTATATTTTGTTTTAAAAATATAAAACAAAATCAAAATTGATTCACAAATTCAAAAATTGCAATCTAAATAATGTATAAATCAAAATCTCCAATTCTATCAAGTTTAGGTTTGAGGACCTTTTGAATTGATCTAAAAGCTCGAAATTGCAATCTAAATAATGTATAAATCAAAATCCTTAATTCTATCCATCTTCTGATTTGGACAAAAAAGACTTACACTATTTCTGTCTTTCAAAACTTACAATGTTTTCACCAATTTGAAAGTTCTTATAAGAAATAATCATTAAAATAGTAAACCAATTTCAAATAAGATTATTTTGATTATAATATCTTTATGATTCTAATTAACAACATTAATATAAAAACTTGGCACAACTTAACTTACTTCGACATTCTCATTAGCCCAATTATACTAATAATAATTATACCAAAGGCATACATAGGGACAGGTTTTGCCCAAAACCTGTCAACCCGGGAAAACCTGTCAACTGAAAAAAACCACCTTCTCATTTTAGCTGTCAACGGAACAAAACCACCACCTTATCACTGCAGCTCCAGGTGACATGCTTTTCCCTGCCATACATTTATTTGCTGCTTAGGACACGCCTCCACAAGTCACCGCCCCATTCTCCATGATGTGTTTCATCACAACTTCTACACTCTCTGTAATTTCGGTCTCGGCTGCGAGCCTGGTTCTCTAGCCGGGGACCTCCTGCATATTCCTTTCGCAGACCATTTCCAGTAATGTTGCCACATGTCAAAGTGTCTCCATTTCATGGCTCTCGACATGTTCCACGAGCAAGCAGTAGGAATACTCTGCCACCGGAAGGGGACAATCAAGGATCGATCCACGACCTCTCCTGTTGGAAAAGCATTCAATAAGTACCTCGCATGTTTTTTGGTCCTTAGCGACTTCCTCATCAACAAAGACCGAATTCTGCCCTACTGATTGACTGACGTGGGATGCTAGGGTTTGAGGATTAAACTACCTGGATTCTACTCGATAGCGTGGTCATTATCCATCCTGCGCGGAAGAAAAACACCAGTGCCTCCAGATTCCTGCCCAGGGCCGTTGGAACTGAGAAATACAGCCCTCATTCCAGAGCCACCAGCAATTTGCTGACCAGGAGCACATGCTAAGTAGATGCAGCTCCTTAGCTTAGGTGCCCGCACCTGTTCTTCCCTTGCTGGGTTTGTATTGCTTGTAGTCTGGATTATCTTGCCATCGACTGCTTTTCCTGCGGCTACCGAGGATTCTATAAAGATACAAAACAATCATACAACTGTAAGTTTAGTTGTAAATTTAGTGCCTCACCCTACATATCTTGGATATTGTTTAGAGGATAAAATTTATAAAAAAATGAAAAAGATGTTTAAAGAGAAAAAATGAACTTGATGAGCAAGAATTTTGCTCTCTTCGGCCCTCAGACGAGCATTCCAAGGCCTTTGATGGCCGTAGTGAGAAGCATTGTAACCGGAATCGAAGCAGGGAAAGGCTGAGTTGCGTTCTGAAAGTCTGTAATGTTTTGACTCCACTGGAATTGAGATTCCCCTCCTCCAGGGGCTACGGTGAAGCCCTTAGACAGTTTATATCAAGGGGAGATCTAAGGAACCAACATATTGAGTTGAACAACCTGGTATGCGGCCATGTGGAACCATTCCCATGATTGCAGTGACCTGAACATTTGGTACTGAAACAGATTCCAATAAAACCAAAAATCGCATGAGACCAGATTTCATTAAATGGTCAGGAAAAGGAAACTGGAAGCTCAATCATTGTTAACAGCCTAAGGAGCAGCAGGAATAATGCATTAGCGCGGATTTATGCACAACTCTTTGCTTGGAATATATTTTTTTGTTTTAGTTTTATTTAATGGCTGCATAATAAACATATTGAAAGAGTAGTGCATTAGTGCGAATTTATGCACAACTCTTGCTTGGAATATATATATATATATATATATATATATATATATATATATATAATGGTTGCACACGTGTAAACAGATTTACACCTGGTTCCAATCGTATGAAACATGTGTGTTTTCATTATTTAAAGAGAAACATGTATGTCGGGGAATGAAGTAACCAAACATGTTTTCAATTTCAAATTTTGGTCTAATTTTTCCATGACTTGTAAAATCACTGCATGCCCCTTTAGTTATCGTCCACACGGACCCCAACAGAAACCCTACACATTTATTTATAATAATTATGGTTGGTCATGGGCGTGCCACTCTGCGTTTGCTGAAAAAAATTAATGCTTTCATGTAGGATATGAACTCAAATTGGTTGTTCGATTCCAGTAGCTCTGATTGGGATGAAGAGCCTTTGTGCTCTAGACTATTACGACAATTACATTCTCTCGGAAATGCCAGTGAAAATATGCCAAGAAGTTTATATGTGAAAATATATGAGATTAAAGAAACAATATCTGAATTGGGTTATGGAGTATGTGGGAATACAGATGTTGCGCTGCTCATAGTGTAAGAAGCTCAGGGTCAGGAATGTCTTGAAGCCGCTAAAAAAATATGGTAGTAGATCCACTTCTTTATAAGAATTTCTTTGTGGGTAAAATTCCCACAAATCATTATCTGTCACTCAAATTCAGATTTTTTTCAGAGTTAATTCAGATTTTTTTCAGAGTTGATGAGAGAATACTTCTGTGAAAACTTTCTGCAAATGGGCTTCTGCCTGCTTGGATGGATTGAGGGTGACAACATTCAGCTAGCCAATTTCTCTTCATATCTTTATATTAAGAGATGTCAGAGGCTTCTCAAAATGTTATCCAATTTAGGAAATAATAATAATAATTACTTGAAGGAGAATGCATGTCCTCTTGCCTCTGCTGCAAGTGTTTTGTGTCTTCCCTGAGTTGTATTTATGACATTGGCTCCAAGTTTAGATGTAACACTCTTGTAATGTAATTTTTATATCATTATACATGAAAATAATATATATATATAATTTCAAACGACAAAGAACATTCCATTTAATTATTTTCTAAAACGGTTTAATAACAACTACAATATATTCTGAACAACAAGTTTTCTTGTAACTCTTCAGTGATATATATATATATAAACGGCAAAGAGCATTCATTCAATTCAAGTATTTTCTAAAACCGTTTAATAACAGCTACAATATATTCTGAATGACAAGTTGTTTTTCTTGCAACTCTTCTGAATTATAATTTTCATTAAATTCGATTTGCAAATAAATTTGTCAGTCTTTAGGGTTTCTTTAGGGAAAATTTGTAATCCTGTTATAAGTTTCTATTTTTCAAAATAAATTTCATTATCGAATAATGACATTATAAGTTTTTATTTTTTTAAATTAATTTCATTATCCAATAATAGCATTGATTTAGAAATTAACATAACATAATTTATATATAATATAAACTAATTTAATTAACTACCATATATTATTTTTTAATATAAATCAATTTAATTAATCAATATAAAATAATAAATTATTTTTAAATAAAAATATTTATGTCATAAAACATTTCCAAAATCTTAATTTTTTAATAGTATTGATTTAGAAATTAACATAACATAATTTATATATAATATAAACTAATTTAATTAACTATCATATATTATTTTTTAATATAAATCAATTTAATTAATCAATATAAAATAATAAATTATTTTTAAATAAAAATATTTATGTCATAAAACATTTCCAAAATCTTAATTTTTTAATAGCATTGATTTAGAAATTAACATAACATAATCTATATATAATATAAACTAATTTAATTAACTACTATATATTATTTTTTAATATAAATCAATTTAATTAATCAATATAAAATAATAAATTATTTTTAAATAAAAATATTTATGTCATAAAACATTTACAAAATCTCATTTTTTTATTGAAAAAGAAAAAAAAACTCTTTTAAACCTTCTTACGAAAGTCTTCCATTTGCCTTTCCTAATTCGAGATGTTTTCAAAGAGATAACAAAACTCTTCCACTCCTTTCCTTTGAATTTTATATTTTATAAATGTCATTTTCTCCACTACGAGGTACATTTTGATTCTTTTCCTTGGATTTGGATTGAAGCATTTTTCCACATTTTCTTTGAATTTTGGATGAGGTCATCCTTATTTTGAATTTTGGAAGAGGTTATCCTTATTAATTTGAATTGGAAGACCTTTGTCAATTCACAACTAAATATCTGATAAACCTGCCGAACTTTTCTGCAACTAACATACCTGGAGCATAAACAGTGGGGCACAAAATAGGAATATCGTTTGAATGTTGTATAAATTAAGACCGGAATGTTAAAAGATCCACTACTCCACGCAGTCTAGAATTTCAAGAGATTGAACCAAAATTGAACCAGGATTAGAAGATTCGTGCCATATGTGGGAATCAAACCCACAACCATGTGACAAAAGACGTTGTACCAGCGGAGCTAAAATGATACACTGTGTATTATAATTTCCGTTGGGTTTCAAAAATTTCGAACCGAGGAAATTTTGGTATTATATGAATCCAATACAAACCGAATGAAAGTAGAACACTTCTAATTATTTATATCTCTTAATCATACTGGAATCCTAGTAACGACCGTTGGTTTGAAGGGACGGAAGGAAAATGTCCCCAGAGTATATCGAGAAAGGGCCCATCATTTCCACTACTAACTAACTTCCACCCATAAGATCCATCGCTAGGTTAAAAAATAATGTAAAAGGAGAAGTTTAGCGTTATAGGATTTGAATTTTTTTGGGGGAAAATCATCACCAGAATTTAGTGAGAAAGTGAATATTTAACGACGAAAGTTGAAGCTATTGTTATTGAAATTTATTATAACAAGAAGAATTTTATAGTGATAATATTTCTGTGTTTTTAAAGCATTGAATGTTAAAAGAGTGGAAAATATCGAGAGGCATTGAAACTGAAAGAGTGAAGAATTATTATATAAAACTATAAAGTCATAACATTATTTTATAGAACCCATCTAAACAAGAGGATATACCTAGAAAAAAATATACTTGGAGTGAGGAATTGCCATATAAAACTATAAAGTAATAACATTACATTATAAAACAGATCTAAGCAAGAGGATATAATTAGAAAAACTAAATACTTAAGAGTTATATTTTTGGTAACAAGAGGATATAATTAGGAAAAAAATACTTAAGAGTTATACTCTTACGATGTAGGAGAAAAAAACATAGTTATGTGGACTGCATTAAAGAGTCCTCTCAATGAATAAAGATGAGAGTAAGTAATAGACATTTCCATAAAAACACACCTAGTAACAATGACAGAGCATGCATGCAGGTATATTAAAAATCGAAAAGTAATCGGAGCAAAGAAAATTCTATTGAAGCTTTGAAATATTGTTGATTTCACTTTTATGACAATGAAGGTAGGGATCAAATTTGACAAGAAATGTTATATTTCAATTTGAAAGGTTAAGTTCATTTTAAGCCTTCTACATTAAGAGATTAAAATAAATTATTCTTTTCATATGAAAATGAAAAAGTGTTAAATAGACTAACTGCAAATTGCTAACAGGGATTTATTTTCTAATTGTTAATGCTATACATAGATAGATGAAGTTTTATGAAACAAAAGATTAATACATGTAACATTTATTGGAATCTGGTGAATCTTCTACGAGATCGCCTGAGATCTTATGTGACATCTATCGAATCATGTGTGGAAGATGTAAAACTACCTCTAGTGACCACCATTGAATTTCAAATATTTCCTCCCTTTGTTCTAAGCAACAATAGTATTCACTGTCAATGGTCACCAATGACCACCAAAGCATTTGATCCCCACTAATAAGGTTTAATATTGTTGGACGTCAATAGGTGGCTTAGTTGTGGTTGTAACTTATAAGAAAAACAATATAAACTTTTTTATAATCTCAATAGATAGGTGATATATGCATTCCTTAATAGTAACATGGGCGTGATCTCCCTAACAATAGGATTGAGTTGTATAAAAATGATAACAATTATTTTTTGAATTGTCATGGCACATGGAAAAAGTGCTAACATTCCTCTTTTGATTGTCATGGCACAAGAAAAAAATGCATACAATACATGACTGATAACGAAAAAACCATAAACACAATGACCAATAAAACATATTATGAAAAATTTCATTAGATCTAAAATAATTTTCATTTCAAATTTGACAAGTAATTTTTTTATTTTGACTTTCATTTGCATGGGAAATAATTTTATGCCTTCTATAATATAATATAATATAATATAATATTTGTGGTTGATATGTGCTCATCGAGATAACCATTGAATTACCTTCTTGAATTTTGATTTTCTGACGGCCTAGGCAATTAGGGATTGTGCTTGATCCTCTAAAAAAAGTCATGGCATATGGTAGCCCCAATTGTGGGATTGGGGTTGTCGATTGGGTTTTTTTAATTAATATTTTTAATAGTTTTTGTTTTGTCTCTCCAAGTATCAATGACTTTGGGGTCTTTTTATTTAATGTTTTTAGTATTTTTTGTTTTGTCTCTTGGAGCATCAATGATTTTGGAGGTATGAAGAAACCAAGTTGTCCTTGGGCAGTAATGGGATTTTTGAAGGGAATGGTGTAGCGACAAAAGAAAAATTTATTCCTCTTGAACCTCTTTCCTTCTCTTGTCTCTTAGCTTCAAAGCTCAAACAATAGCGAAATATTTTTCAAGGCTTCAAGTTTTCCCGTTACGGAAAAGACAAATGACATTAAGGTTGTAAAGCTCTACCAAAAATTTCAAAAAAAGGTTAGAATAGTTTTTTGATCATTGTGGCATGGAATTGGTAGAAATTGCCATCATCAACCCTAAAAACATTGATACCCTCCAGTTAGTGTCATTCCATTGCAAGAAGGGTTGAAATTTCATGTGAACTTGCACAGTGTTTGGGAGCACTATCTATTGGATGTTACAACGTCGTGTTCCCAAAAGTCCATGGTTCTTTATTCCATGTTTACAACAAGGTGAAAAAAATTCTCTTTCCGATAATTCCTAATCTACTCTCATCTTCAATGAGATACTTTGGAGTTGTAATCAACCTCGTTGTGCCCCAAGGCAATGCGAATAACTAAGACTCATAGAAAGTATTTTTCTGCATGCTTATATCATTATTATTTTCACATTTTGGGTACTCTCCTTTCTCCTTTTAAGGAAACATATATGAAGTTCTTAAGTCTATGAGGATTTAAACTCTCTCTTTTCAAATTGTACAATTTTTTCACTAATTGTAAAAGTTGATTATAAAAATAATGGACCGACATAGAATAAGATCATTTTTATTTCAATATTTTTATGATTCCAATTAACAACATTAATACTAAAGCCCCCTTAAATTTTATTCTTTAGTGACATTTAACTTAGGGATATGCATGGATTTCATTGTAAAACTAGGTTGATGAGGCCTATACACATGGACGCATCAAGCGGAAGGTGGGGAGGGTGGCATCATACACCTATCCCTTCATGTATGCACAATTTAAGTTCTAAACATGTGGTTTGTGCACTGGATGTACTTCCTAGATTAGTGAAAATGATCGTTATAGTATTAAGTATTAAGGCTTTCTTACGATACCATACCACTCAAGGCTCAAGCTCTCTATAGATAGGTCTTATTCACGAACCAATAATCAACCATGGGATTCCATACCTACCAAGACTCGAGAATTTTCATGTAAGATAAAAAATTGTTTTGTCAATAGATACATGTATTATGTACGATTGATGTTTTCTCCTCGAGGAAAGATATCATAGAACCAAAAGAGAAGAAAAATGTTTTTTTTTTTTTTCTATGTGTTTAGTTGTTGTAAACGTTTAATTACTTCCATTTACATTTTAATAATAAAAATCATTTTTAATATTTATTATTTAATAAGAAAAATCAGCCTAACCACTAGCCACTAAACAATACATGAAGTCAACAACTTTTGTAAACAAAAATTGTTTTAATTTCGATATCATGGAGTTATTTCAGATACTATTTGAAAATTTGTGATCATGTCTTGCCAGTAGTCTTCGTCCAGCAATGGGTTTTTAGGTTTTCATTGAGATCGGCTTCCTCATGAATGATTGAGGCGGGAGGCGGGCTGACTGAAATCCTAAATAGTAATCAGTTTGGTGGTTAGTTGATGATAAAGTAAGAGGAAACTAGAGATCCTTTTGTGGGATTCAATCAGAATTCAGTTGTAGAACAGGGTGCTAGATATGCAAATTTTCATGCACATCCTGCCCCAATCTATCACCAGTTTTCCATACTTATCATCTCATAACACAAATAAGTCTGAGGGCTCGTTTATTTTATAAACGGTAGAGGTGAGTCCCACGGAAAAGAAACAAATTCCAAACTTAGATAGTTTGGTGATCTTCAAACACAATCCTAACAAATGCAAAATACCACACATCTATTTTGTCTACAAAATAGTACACATATCCATTTTGCTCTGCAATCTTGCAATCTTGCTTTAGAAACACATTTTTTTTCAAATCTTATCTAGTCAACAACAAATATAAATAAGTAAAAATTGCATGTCAATCCTTTCCTCATCTACTCAACAACAAATATAGAAATAAAAATTGCATGTCAATCCTTTCCTCATCTACTCAACAACAAATATAGAAATAAAAATTGCATGTCAATCCTTTTCTGTTGAGAAAGATTCACAGTACTTAATAACAACTTAACAAACAATATTAAATTACAATCCCTACCAAATTATTAAGTAATGTCAGAATATTGAAATAGATTACTACTATCAATAATCAATAATGTTAGAAATTAGAATACTTAGAATACTTAACTAGATTACTACTTCTATAACAGCAACATAGTTAATAGAAAAGTATCACAAAATATATTTTTTAAAACTACTAATACATAACTATACATAACTGCAAAATCCTCATCAAGAGGAAGAGGAAACATAACCCTATGATATAGATCAACATCAGATCAGATCTGTAGTATTGGCATCAAAGAAATCATTAAAAATGAAAACCCAAAAAGAATTGAGCCCTTTCATATTTGAACCAATAAACTCTTTACACTACTAACCAATTCAAAAGTTACTGGTTGTTGTATCCTTTGATTGTTGCTACACATTAGATTATAGTGAAAATAAAAGAGATTCAAACATGATGCACAACATCTTAAGAGTTATATTATGTAGTTAAGTTTGTTTCTTTCTTCTATTATGCTCACCAATTATTCCCCACAGGGACGCAATCCATCACCAATTATTCCTCACAGGGACGCAATCCATTTATAAAATGATAGAAACAATTTGTGTTTTTTGACAATATTGAAAATCAACTTGGTTGCATTGTGGCTATCACTGCACACATAAAAGCTTTTAGTGATCCCTTATAACAGTGCCAAGGCTTGTCTCTTGATAAGACCAAGAGAAATAGCTAACTTTTTTAAGTAACTGCTAAAAATGTGTCCCTTCTCACTGTATTGGGTCGCTGTATTGGGTGAAGACCTTGCCTCTTGTATCTACCCATCAAAGGTATTTAGCGTTGCATAAATTTCTCTGGTAGAGGACGTGATCTATCTCCAATAAATCGAACAACATCCCAAAAGGTTTTTAACCCCTGTTATTTTATCACTGATATCATCCCATACACTCAGATCATTAGAAAGTGAAATATAATAGACAACATTTTAACGGTGTAATTCAAAATGATGTTCAACTACAGATTCGACCAACATAATGTTGTAGTGAAATTATACATTCACCGAGCCTAATTCTATTAATTCTGTGATACTTTTGACAAGACAAGAAATCTTGCAATATCACCATTTCCACTCTTTTTTAGCACAGATACAGAGTGATAACAACTTGTCCAAACGAAGTCCCCTGTAATAAAGAAAAGCTCTCAACAGTCTCAAGATCGAATCTGACCCACAGAATCTTTTTCAAATCTTCAAGAAATCTGGAGAGGAGCCGAGGTTCCACCGCCTCCGAGCTGCGTACGAAGCTACTGTGAAACAATTAGCATTCTCCAAACAATTCGACGCCATTGAAGAAATATTGGACCACTCATTGCAGGTAAGCGATCCTTTCTCCGATGATTTCATTAATCATATTATTATGCTCTATGGTGTAGCGGGAATGCCTCAACGTGCCATTAAAACCTTCAATCAAATTAAAAGTCTCAATATTTCACCGGCTGTCAAGTCCTTTAATACCCTACTCGATGCCCTTACTGAATTTAAAAGCCCCAAATTGGCTCATGATTTCTATAAAGGCATAGATAGCTTTGATGTGTTAGCAAACCTGAAAACTTGCAAAGATTTGATTTCTATAAGGCTATTTTTGAAATGAATGAGCGCGAGTCTGCATATAAAACTGACACTTCTACCTATAATACTATCTTATCGACCTGACACTTCTACCTATAATCGACCTTGTACAAGTAAGGGAAACACAAGGAGGCCAATGATATTTTGGACAAAATGTGTGGATCTTGCCCTCCAATGTTAGAACATACAACATTAGGATGCACACCCACTGTGGATGCCATTAAACTAGCGATGCCAGAAAGCTTTTGGATGAAATGGTTTCTAAATGATTCAATACACTCATAGCTGGTTTTTGTAGGGACAATAATATGACAGAGACAAAGAGGATTTTTTATGATATGTCTCGTAAGGGGTGTGTTCAAGGTGCAGTGACCTATTCCGCCTTCATTTATTTTCTATCAAAGGGCAGGCATTTTGACAGAGCTTATGAGTTCTGCAGCGGGAGCATGTGTAACACCCTGTTTCCCCTAGTCTGTAAAAATAACTATATTGGCCAAGAACCATGGCAAACTCAAAGATGTGAATGTTTGATTTGAAGGACCTTTGTATAAAAGTTTGATGAATGCAAATTATGTTATGAATATGTGTTGCATGATTGTTGGGAGGGGGATGTGCTAAAAGAGACCACGATGGCTAAAAAGAGGTGGTGGAAGGGACCTGGAATGGTTGCGTTAACTTCCACCGAGCCAGTACCGTACTGGTTTTTACTTTCTCAAAGAACAAAGCAACTCTCTGACCCTAGAATGGATTTCCCGACAGATTGGTTGGTGGGGAGGCTCCTCAAGAGTTAATGAGGGGATGGGGGGGAACCGTCCATCTGTAAAAGCTCTCACACCTAACCATCGATGGAGAAATTTGTGGCACATGCAATCTTGCAGAGAAAAAGGCAAGAGAGAAAGTGTGGGAGAGAGAGAGAGAGAGAGAGAGAGAGAGAGTGAGCGGCAGGGATCGAGGAAGCGAACTGGAGAAACTTTGGAAACATAGGGAGTTCTGAACATAGGAGAAGGAGAGTACCCTTTGTCCTTAACTTCCATTTAGCTGGAAGTAGGAGATTGAATCTCAAAGCATCGTGGTCTAGCTCGGGGGTGGCTAGTTGTAAATCCATTTGGAGTCACTGAGCCTACGGTTGGGTGGAAATGAGAACCCCTCTCAGTAGTTGCATCACGCCTGGTGGATCTGATAAGTGTTTCATGCCTTGTATTTTGAATTGAATATCATGAATACATGCTCATGTTTATATGCCCATAATGATTTCTGTGTGGAATGATTGCCTGGTGTTTTAGACTGGAAATAATGGATGCATGTGTATACTTTCATGCCATAGTTGGTTTCTGTACAAATGATTAAGTCTGGGGCATGAGTTCACTCCACCGAGAATCGTCTTGTTTGCTTGATTCTCGTAATATTCTGCGAAGGCTCCTCGAGAGTACTCTTCCCCGAGAATTACCCCATAAACCTTGGAACCATACCGAACCTTTACCTAGAGACTCGACTAAGATCAGGGAAAATTGCCCGAGAACCATCTGAAGGTTCATGTGATCCAGGTCTGGAAACCTTATGCAAAAAAGAGTAGCTCTCTAAGATCTTAGAGTCGTGGGAGTTTGAAGCTCCGAGAGGTTGAATTTCGTGATTCAAGCTCAGAAAGGATAGCGAGTCCAATTATCGAAAGAGAATACCCCATTGTTTGGTAGACGAACAGTTGGAATCCTTTCAGAAATACCCCATATCTATCAAGACCGATGGATCTAGAGGAGGAGCGCAGGCGTTAACACCTCGACCCTTTTAGCCTTCGCAAGTAGCGATGGGATCTAAGACCATAGATCCAAGGATCTATCAGAGCTCTATTGACCGTCGATCTTAACCTTTGCATAGGCAGGAGAGTGGACTTGACAATGTCCTGAAAGTCCTGAAGTATTTGGAACTGTCCATCGGCACAGGACGCATGGTAGTCGGGTAGCATTTCGTTGACTCGCGACTTGGAGTGGTCAAGGGTAGGACTGCACGAACTCGTGATTCGCGAGATCGCGACATGATTGTGGTCATTGGATCCAAGCCACGGAAGAACCGTTGGATCAGAACCTCTGCGTGGTATTGCGTATCGGGGGTTCAAAGGTTGAAAGAATTATTTTTCGACTACAGACGTTGCGAAGTGTCAAGCATCAAGGGCTTGTGCAAACACGTGGCACATCCGTTAGGTGGGGACCATGTGGTTGATAGGTGGCATAAAAACAAGATCCCAGAGAAAGGTGGAAGTGGGTGATAGGTGGTGGACACGTGTCGCCTGGGAAAGAGTCAGCCCATCATTGACTTATCGTGTTTCGAGGATTCGCAGAGGAGGAGCACGAGGCCTCAACACTCCAACTCGCAAAGTTGCGAGATGCGAGTTTTGGGGATTCACAAAGGAGGAGCACGAGGGCTCAACACTCCAACTCGCGAGGTCGCGAGATGCGAGTAGTGCTAGTGTTTAGCCTATCCTACGGTTATATGTAGCAGGCACTAGTGAGGAGGGAGCCATACCCATATCACATTTCGGGTATCGGTGTTTGGAGAAAGAGGAGTTGAGAGCCTTGACTCTCCAACTCGTGAGTTACGAAAGACACTTGCACTAAGTCCAAGTTGTGGTTGCTTGGATGAGGATAAGGGAAGGGATGGTCTGTGCTAGGCCCCATAGAAACTCAAGGATTCTGTCCCTCGAAGAAAATACAAAAACAAATTCTTAGTTGTTGTAGTGGGTGTGTGACAAATTGGTATCAGAGCATGGTTACAATGCTTGGGCTGCTTGGGCTCATGAACGCATTGTGCATAAACTCCATTTGAAGTACTTTTAAGAGGAGTAACCCTCTATCTTAACCCCTTTATCAAAAGTAGAAGTTAAGAATGAAAATTCCTATTGTGTGTATGCATTTGAAAAATATGAATTATGCGCTGGTTATGAATGAATATAAATATTGACCAAAAACAAGTGTTTTTCCTGCACGCAAGCGGACGATCAACCACAGGGAACTGCAGACGCATAGAATGGTGATGCACCATGAAGTGGGGGATGGCTCCCACAATAGAGACAAAGATTCTAACGAAAGGAGAGTGGTAGAGACCCCTCTAGATCTAGTTGAGACTGTGAGAAACCTCATGGTCGAACTACAGAGCTGCAAGGCTGACAACGAGAGGTTAATAAAAGAGAAAGAGAAGAAAATGGAAATTAATGCAGTCTTGCTGCAGATTTTATCCGACATACAAAGACAATTGCAACATGGCCCTGACACCAGTCACGTGGACCGACGATAGAAAAAGAAAAGTCGAAGTCCACCTGAGATACAAAAACGTGGTCTTTTAAGTGGCCACACTGGGAAGAGCACCTCGAGAAAGGTCTACCCCAGAGATAAGGGACAAGTGTCGGATGGTTCCTCTAGAAAGGAAACTGGCGACTTGGAGGGATCTTCTAGTAGCAGAACTAGTTCTTATTCTAGAAGAAAATGGAAGAAGCAAAAGCATTCCAAAAGTCATAATCTCGAAGAATTCAAGAAGGCCAAACCACCCTCTTTCGACGGTGAAATAAAGAAGGGGGAGGAAGTGGAGGCCTGGCTGCTTGGACTAAAGAAGTATTTCAGAGTACATGACTTCTCAGAAAACTTGAAGGCCCGAGTAGCCACTTTCAACTTGAATGGAAAGGCTTCTATTTGGTGGGAAGACCTTAAGAATGTAAAAGGGATTCACGAAGAGGAATTATCTTGGGAATGTTTTGAGAAATACTTCAGGAAGAAGTATTTGTCGGAAAAGTATTTCAGCGAAAAGACTAAAGAATTCTATGAACTCAAGCTGGGGCAACTCACCATAGAGGAATATGTCAGCAGATTCCTCAAGTTGCTGAGGTACATACCCTATATAAAAGCAGAAAAGGAAAAGGTGCAACGATTCATCAGTGGACTACCTAAGGACTATTAGAATAGGATTGAGTTTGACAAGCCAAAGACCCTAGAAGACACTATCCGAAAGGCAAGATATTGTTATGAATAGCTTGGGCATCGGACAGAACCTCGCGAAGGCTGGAAGCAGAAGAATAGTTCAGGATTCCAGAAAAAGGGGTTTAAATCCCCAAGATTTAAAAACTATAAAAAGGACTCAAGGAT
>JZKD02S1672947.1:715634-737406 GCA_000966675.3 Picea glauca | reverse complement strand
TCAATTGATAGATAATATTTTGTATATAATATTTTTGGGTGATAGAAAATAGTTTTGTTTAATTTTGAACATTTTGTGGATATGAAAGGACAAGAAAATCTCACGATATGAAAATGTAGATAATATTAAAAGGAGTCAATTGATAGATAATATTTTGTATATAATATTTTTGGGTGATAGAAAATAGTTTTGTTTAATTTTGAACATTTTGTGAATATGAAAGGACAAGAAAATTTCATGATATGAAAATAACCATTCACGCATGCACCTCAACTGCACCACAAAAACATCATCTTTGAACTTTGAATATTAAAAATATAAATATTAAAATTTTAAACTTTGAAAGGATTGGCCATATTTGAAAGGATTGGTGATATTTCATTTATGTTAGCAATTTAATCAAATAAAAGAAGAAAATAGAAGGAATGTAACAGATTTCCATCTCTGCAAAGGATTTTGAAAATAGCTGCCATGCATAAGGGTTTTTATTTAATTTATAGAAACGTAGATGCATTTTTAATCTCTATAAATGTTTTGTATATATTTTTGGGGTGATAATTTTAAAAATAATCACTTTAAGTTTAATGATAATTAATGAGATTCTCTGGATATGAAAACAAACAACCATTCATGCGGAGCAGATCACCTCAACAACACCACGAAAACATTATCTTTGAACTTTGAATATTAAAAATATAAAATCTTAAAATACTCGCATCAAGTTAGGTTTGATATCTCTTCCACCGGAATTAATGAGATTCTCTGAATATGAAAGCCGTGTTTGATATCTCTTCCACCACCATTCATGCCGTGCACATCCGAGATATCACCTCAACTTCACCACGAAACATCATATTTGAACTTTGAATATTAAAAATAAAATATCTTGAAATTTTAAAAATCTATTATCTAACTATTTTATGTTAAATTATATATGTTATATGTAATACATATAACATATTTAAAGAAAAAGAAAGATAGAAAAATACTGATCACTTTGAATATTAGAAATAAAAAATCTTAAAATTTTAAAAATCTATTATTTAATTATTTTATGTTAAATTATATATGTTATATGTATATTTTGAATGTGTTATTTTTTTTAAATAAATAATAGTAAATATTATTATTTTGAATGTGTTTTTTTAAAGTATTTATTATTAATAATTAAAAAGTATTAATGTACTTAATTTTTATTTAAATGTATTTAATTTTTATTAATTTTTAAAAAGAATAGATATATATTGTTTAACTTTTATACACTTGAAGTAGGGAAATGGAACGCTTAAAAAACTTAATATATGTTTATTTGACAATGTTAATTTTACCAATGTACACCATTCTACTATCTTTACTTAATTCTTGAAAGATTTGGTAAAAGTATTAAAATATTTGAATCATAAACCCCAAGCTCCATCGGTCCCACCAAATTCAAAGTTTTGAATATTCAACAACCATTCACGCGAGGCACATCTTACATATCACCTCAACCACACCACGAGAACGCCATCTTTAAAAATCTTAAAAAACTATTATCTATTTAACCATTCAAAGATTGGTGATATTTGACTTTAAAGAAAAAACTATTATCTATTTAACCATTCAAAGATTGGTGATATTTGACTTTAAAGAAAAAACTATTATCTATTTAACTATTATATGTTAACTATTTAAAGAAAAAGAAAGATCTCTAATAAGGAGTATTTTTATTTTGAATTTGTTATTCTTTTTTAAAGAATAGTGGATGTTATTATTTTAATGTATTTTTTAAGTATAGATTGTTAATACTTTTATAATATAAATGTGTTTAATTTTTATTAAATATTAATAATATAAATGTATTTAATTTTTATTAGTTTTTAAACAGATTAGATATACATTGTTTAAAAATTAATAGAAATTAAATACATTTATGCTATTAATACTTAATAAAAATTAAACAGATTAGATATACATTATTTAATTTTTAAATAAAAATATAGAAACAAATTAAATATATATTTTAATGATTTAAAAATAGGTTAACATTTTAATAAAGTATGACTTTTTTATAATCATAAGAAAACATCATCATCTTTAAAATCTTTAAATATTTAAGAACACTATGTTTGAATTTTGAATAGGCAATAATTGAGAGGATAAGACTTTTAGGATCAACATGAAGAACACTCGAAGGCCACTCGTGGGTCTAGGAGTGGAAGCTAGAATGACTTTTTTATAATCATAAGAAAACATCATCATCAAAATCTTTGAAAACACTATGTTTGAATTTTGAATAGGCATTAATTGAGAGAATAAGACTTTTAGGGTGAGATAAATAAATAGTATTTAAATTATCTAGTTTTTTTTTTGGTAAATTTGTCTTAAAGATGGTTCTAACTATGTTGGAAGTTAGAGTTGTTGGAGACATGCCAACTAATTTCTCAACATGCATATGCATGCATGCACTCTTTTGTGAATAAATTGTGTAATTGGTAGATCTAATTATAACCAGTTAATCTCGTTATTTGAGAGATGTTATATATACGAGCATACCCAAAGAGGTGAAGTGAGCAATGAGCAATGTGTAGTAGAGTGTGTGAGCAAGACACAATACTGTGGAGTACAATGTGGACACAATACTGTGGAGTACAATGTGTCTGTGAGGAGATGGTAGTTGTATGTCTGTGTTGGCTATTACAATTCCCCCTTGAATAATAAGAACACTGAGCATCATTGCCCAATGTTTTTTTCCCGTATTGTGTTTCCACATAAATAACTGTGTCAATTGTGTGATTGTTGTTGTGTTTGATTTGTTGTTCTCAGTTTTATGCTTTGTAGTTGCTCTATTTTTCTTCTGCTACCCAACAAGTGGTATCAAAGAAGGTGAGCCAAGTCGAACGGATCTGCATGAGTTCAAGAAATCCATTAGACGAAATCTGGTGTGTGAGAGAAACTTCTTACTGAACCTGCACATGGAATATTCGATCTAAGCACTACAAGAGATCAATTCGTGTGCTGCATGTATGCACAAAAATCGAGGTATTATGAAAGTGGATGTTTTTTTATGCATGGATAATAAGAAGATCACTTTGGTAAGAGGATGGCCATAGTAAATTAATGGATGGAGTATGTTATAATATTTTAAGGAGGATCTTTTTTTTTTTAAATGGGTGGATATTTGAAGAGTATCACCCTTTTTGATTACAAGGTAAGAGGTGGATCCTTTATGTTTTGGTACAAGGTTTTGAGGTACAAAATATTTATTAAATATTTTCTTTAAAATCTTTAACCAATATTTTTTTGAGGTTTGAGGTTCAACATTGAGTAAGAAAATTCCTCTATATTAAGGCTTGGTTTTATAAGCAATGCTTTTGGAGTTTTCTGTTAATGGTGAAAGTGCAGAGTTTTAAGTTTGAGGTGGAGAAATTCAGTGGAAAGAATAGCTTTGGGATGTGGAAGCTCAAGATGCGGGATTTGCTTGTGCAACAAGGATTGCAAAAGGCATTGGATGAAAATATAAAGAAACTAACAAGCATGACAGACGAGGACTGGGAAGATCTGGATGAAAGAGCCCTCAATACCATTCATTTGTGTCTGGCAGATGAACGAAAATTGTTGATCACTTGAATGTTTTCAATACTCTGATTTGTCAATTATCTATTATGGACATAACGTACGAAGATGAGGACAAGGCGATTACGCTATTGCATTAATTTCCTAATTCTTGGGATCATCTGGTCATATCTATGTGGTTCATCTCAACAAATGTCATTGATTATGACATTGTTGTGGGAGCTTTGTTCTCTTAGGAGATGAGGAAAAGATCCAGTAAGGAAACCTCAAAAGCAGAAGCAATGGTGGTCAGAGGTCGATCTATAGAAGGAGGGAAAGATAAAAAAGGTACAACCAGGTCTAAGTCAAAAGACAGTAAGGGTAAGAGAAAATGTTGGTTCCGTGGAAAATATGGGCATCTCAAGAAGGATTGTTGGAAAAGACAACAAGAATCCAAAGAGGACTCCACAAAAGAATCAAATTCAACTATAGGTATGGTTGATGAAGTTTTGTTTGTCTATTGTGTCTCACTACCTATGTTCACATAGAAGGTGCAGGGCGGTGATGGTTGAGTCATCGTGGGAAAAAAAATTATATTTACTTTGGAATTGTAACAATAATTGATTGCATGTAAATGAACATATGTTTGTAAGACCTGGATAGGCATGCATACCCCTGGTTTACCAGGTCACCTATGAAAATTCTAGACATAGATTTAGGTAGATTGAATATGTGGGGGGGTATGTATGTTGGGTTAACCTTGACTCGGTGAAAGAGTTAATGAGTTAAATCTGGTTTTTAGGTCAAAGCATGTGGTTTTTCAGGTCCATGTTTTTTGGGTAGCCCGTGGTATTGTGTCCATGGATTGCATGTAATGAAGCCTATAAAAGGCTTGGTGAACTCCATTGTAAATGGGCCTGGAGGTAAGCGATGAAGGCTTACTTGGCTAGCTTGGTCAGATTTGGTCAAGGGAATGTTCGTGTTAAGGTGGAGCATTGAGACTCCAGTGTAAAGTCCTTAGAGGTGAGCGATAAAGGTTCACTTGGGTTGGTTTGGCTGGATTTGGTCAGAGTTGTTCGAATGCAAAGTTCGAGGTGGAGCAGTGTGTCTAGGTTAGAAAGGTGGGTCTATAGAAAGGATGATGTGTTATCAGTAGACACATGGAAAAACTAGGTGAAGAGCATGGAAATGGGTGCTTCAAACACAAAAGCACAAGTATCACCTATAGTGGTTGCAGTGATTTAGTTTGTGGTTATGATTCATGAGATTTGGACAAGAGGAGACCTACCTCATGTTATGTATTGCAAGAATGCAAGGATCTAATGGGTAAGTTTGGACATGTACATGATGTGGTGTTATGTGGTGGTCAAAGTGTTGTGCATTTGACTAAAGGTCCAGCATATCAAAATGGGACAAGTGCATCGGTTTATTAGACAGGTTATTGATGGAGGCAAAATGGTCCATACTAGAGCGAATCATGCAGGTAGATTCACGTAACAATATTGTTAGAGAAGTTGTGGAGTTGTGATGGTGTTTAGCTTCTCTTGACTTGTAGGAAAGGTGATGAATTAATTAAGGACATGTTATATCAGGTAAATTTTTGTCAAGGTGGATGTTGTTGGAAACATGCCAACAAATTTCCCAACATGCACATGCATGCAACTATATTTAGAATGTGCATGCATGAACTCTTTTGTGAACAAATTGTGTAACTGGTGGATCTAATTATAACCAGCTAGTCTCGCCATTTGAGAGATGCTATATATACGAGCATACCCATAGAGGTGAAGTGAGAAATGAGCAATGTGTAGTAGAGTGTGTGAACAAGACACAATACTGTGGACTACAGTGTGTCTGTGAGGAGAGGATGGTTGTATGCATGTGCTGGCTATTGTAATTCTCCCTTGAATAATAAGAATACCGATTATCATTGCCCTGTGGGTTTTTCCCCGCATTGGGTTTCCACATAAATCACTGTGTCAATTGTGTGATTGTTGCTGTGTTTGGCTTGTTGTTCTCGATTTTATGCTTTGTAGTTTCTTTGTTTTGCTTCCTTTTCCCAACAAGATTTTCATCTATGTGATGGAAAATTTTCCCATGAAACTTTGACTCTAAGGGTTTGGCCAATTTTAAGATGATTCAAATCATCGATTTTTCGAAAAAATGATCGAAATGCATGGAACTTTGGCTCACCAAAAAAAAAGGGCTCACAAAAAATGAGGTGATTTGAGTGCCTCTTAGTTCACACCAAAATTTGTAAGCAATGAATGTTTGAATTTTGAATAGCAAATAATTGAGAGGACAAGACTTTTAAATAGAAAATGTAATAGTCAACTATCATTCACTCAATGTTCATGCAACATATCACCTCAAGTGTCCCATGCTAAGTGGGGACTAACTTCTTTTCTCTCATTAGTCAAAATGCATTAATTGTAAGAAAATATTATTTTTGAATTTTGAATTTAAAAAATAGATAATTTTAGATTTTTAAACCTATAGTATGAATCAAATTTGAAAATAAAATTATATTTCATTTTGAAAGGTCTTTATATATTCTATCTTGACAACTTAAAATACACTATAATTTTTATTTGAAAAATATGTACCCTACCCTACCCTCACCCTCACCCACAACTCATATATTCTATCTTGACAATTTTTTATTTTTTTTATAAGTGAGTTGAGATTCTATATTACTGTAAAACTATAGTACAGAAGTAAAAAAAAGGGAGGGGTCCCCGGATCTGCCAAAAAGGAAACCATATCAAAGCCCTCATAGACGCACTATCAACAACAACGAGGGAGCTGGGCCGCCACCTTGGGTAATCGACCCAGTCCTCTTAATCCAATTTGCAAAAAGACCATAACTTAACATATTCAGTAACAGATAATAGTAAGTAATGCATAAAAAACGTGGTGGGTGTTGCGCTAGTACATCATGATTGGCTGGCTATCATCTCCTTCCTTATTTGTTGTTGTTTCCTCTTTCTACTCTACCATGCATGTTCTTCTGATGTTGGCTGGAGTTCTGCGTCAGTCCTCAGGAGTGATGTCCAAATGGTGGACGTAGCGAAGATAGATGTGAAGTTGTCCCGCTAGTTGCTCCAGTTTTTCATTTTGACTCTTCTGATCCTCCACTATTCCTCTAGCAAGAGTATCCAAGTTGTTGGGTCGGTTCATGATTTCTACGAGCTCCTTCTTATGTCCCTTAATCGCTTCCTTGCTGGTTTCTTTCCTGTTAGCTTTCAACTTGCCTATCAACATTTTAGTGCGCCAAGCTTCTTCCACCATTTTTTGGTAGAGGGTCATTCTTGGTTGAGTGGTCCTTGGGTCCTTAATCCCTTTGGCTTCTTGAATGAGTTCAGCCCATTCCTTTCCCTGGCATTGGTTTTTGACTTCTCTTTCGCACCTGTCTATTACTGCTTTCCCCTTGGGGTTGACCTGCTTGAGGAAGGTTTCCTTGGCCTCTCTGGCCGCCTGTTCCACCTTCGTGATCTTCTGAGAACTTGTTGGATGAGCCTCCCCCTGGGGGCCTCTCTTGCTCTGGGTCTTCTTCAGTCTTGTCACCTCTGCTTGTTTTGGGTGGTAGTCATCTTGAGTTCGTCCTCCACTTTTTTCCATTCCTTATCGGTGCTTAGTCTGGCCTCTGTAATTTCTTCTCTCTGATTTGTGGTTTCCTCTGATGATGCTTCCTTTATTGGGTTTCCGTGGCTGCCATCTTCTCTTGGGAATATTTGATCTCCCGCAGAGGTGTCCTTTCAGGTTCTGTCACATTGATTTGGATCCTGTGTTCTTGGGAACCCCGTTGTCATCCTTGCATCACTCCCCTATTTTGGACATTGTATGCCAATCATTTCCTCCCCCCATACATGTGTGTAGGTGATGCGTACTCAACCCTGTCCATGGCCAATCATTTTGTTCTGTGTACTTTTCCTCCTACTGGATATCCCTCCTTTGGTCCCACGAGCAGTCCTTGTACTCCTTTCTAGTGATAGGGCTGGCGTATAGTATCTCCTCCTGTGGTGTGACTTGGGTCTGTATTGGAATTCGCATTGGCATGTTTTCCTTTCAGATTCTGACAGGGTCCTACGTGACTTTCGAGTACTTCTATGCCTCCAATCTCACTATGGTCGTCAGTACTTCGGTTGCCATTGTAGTTGTTTACTGCTATTTGAGTGCAGTCAGTTCGGAACTGACCACTTGGTATGTTATTCCATATTGTGTTTAGTTCTGGTCCTGCTCCGTCTGCACCTTCGTTAGCTATTCTGTCCGCTAGGCCATTAGATGAACTTCATACCCAACACAACTCTACTGCGATCCCTGACTGCATGTGCTCTTGATTTCTTTGTAGGGACTGCGCCAATCGCCAGTGTTTCTGGATTTTGTCCATTCTAGTATCGTTTTGGAGGTTCCTTACTGTGTTGATTACTAGCATGGAATCTCCTTCCACTATAGTATTGGTTATTGCTTCCTGGCGTAGAATCTCAAGGCCGATCTCTAGGGCTCCAAACTCCGCTGCATTTTTGGTTGAGTTCCCCAAAATCCCAGTATACAGCCAAATGATATTTCCTTGACTGTCCTTGATAACTCCTCCCAACCCTGTCTGGATGACACCCTGTCAAAATTTAACTTGAGGGAACCCTCTGGTGGCAGTTTCCAGTTGTGCTCACCTATTTGGAGTTACACTAGCCGTCTCACTTGAAAGGGGTTGTGTACGTCCTTTAGTCGAAAGGTCTCAAGAATTCTAAGATCCTGGGCTGTGAGTTGCACACCGCTCCGTTGGCAGTTGTGGCTTTGTACCGTTTCTCTTGTCATGGAGATGATGGTTTCCTTGATCTTTTCTATTGTCCATTTTTTGTTCTTGAAGATGCACCAGTTCCTTTCTTTCCATATTGCCCAAATGATCATTCTGGGAATGAGGATCCAGCTGAGATTCACCTTTTCATTATCGTTGTAGTTCTCTTTCCAAGTATTGATAGTTGCAGATATATTCCCTCTGATCCTATTAGATTGTTGGAAGATGCTTGTCGCCCAGTCCCAGACTTCTGCTGTGAGGGTACATTCATCTAGGAGATGGTTTGTTGTTTCCTCTTTTTCTTCACATAGGGGACATCTGGAAGGTCCTATGAAACCGCGCTTCCTGAGGTTTTCCCATGTTAAGATTTGATTGTGGAGTATTTGCCATTGGAAGATAATTATTTTTGGCCATTGTGGGCTATTCCAGAGCTTAACCCATTATTGCGCCAGGTCTTCTTGGTTTTGGTTCGTAATGTAGTGCCGTACTTCTTTGAGGTTGAATTCCCCGCCGTCCTTGTGCCCCCATCTCAGCTAGTCCATTCCTTCTGCAACCGCTATTTTTCATTTCCCCAGTTCCTCCTTCACTTCTTGTATTGTTGTTGCGGTTTGGTCTCTATTCTGTGGGGTGAGAGTGTTCCAGATTCTCCATTTGTTGCAATCTGTCTCTTGCTTCCAGTATTGGTAGACTCTGGTTTTGCCTTGCGCAAGAATCTCCTATTGGATTTCCTCCCTTCCATGTTTTTCCAATCTAGGTCCCTGTTTCCAGGCATCGTCCTAGAATCTTGCAGTTCTTCCATTCCTAACCTCCCAAAAGTTGTGTGATTGAATCCAAGCCTTGTTGCACCATACTAGGTTCCAGATAGCATACCCTACCTTGGTGCCTCTGAAGTGGATTTTGTCTCGATCGCTTATGTTCGGGGCATATTTTTAGGGGCTTCGTGTTTTCTTTGACCCAGTGCCACCAAAGTTTCATCCCATAGGCATCATTGGTTACTTGTGGGTCATGTAGCCCCATGCCTCCATTGTTTTTTGGTTTACAAATCTTCTCCCAAGCCACCATTGCCCATTTTTTCTTTATTTCCTCTCCTCGCCAGAGGAAATCTCTTTGTATTGTCCTTATTTTTTGTAGTATCCCCTTGGGGGTTGGGAATACTGACATCATAAAGGTTGGAATAGATTGCAGCATTGACTTGGTTAAGATGAGCCTTCCGGCTAGGTTGAGGGATCTGTATGTCTAGTTTTTGACCCGATCTTGTAGCCTGTTGATTGCTCCTTCCCAAGTGGACATTTTGTAAGCTTTATCTGTTAGTGGGATCCCCAGGTAATTGGTTGGAAGTGTTTTGCATTCAAAGCCCAGAATGTTGGCCAAGTTTCTCTAGATTGCGGGGTTGGTATTAAAGAAAAAGATCATAGATTTTGACTGGTTTATCTCAGCTCCCGAAGCTTCCCCAAACTCATCTAGGATTCATTTGTAAGCGTTCGCTTCCTTGACCGTGGGTATGCCATGAAGTGTGGTGTTGTCCACAAATTGTTGGTGTGTGGACGTAGGACAGGTCGCAAAGGGTTTGATCCCAGTTATTTCCCCTATTGCGGTTGCGCTTTGTATGCTTCGGCTGAGACCTTCCATCATTAGAATGAAAAGGAAGGGGGACAACGAGTCTCCTTGTTTGATGCCTCTAGTGGGCTAGAACAGTTTGGCCGGGGCTCCATTGACCAGGAGTGAGTAGCTTGTGGTTGAAACTAGGCTGACTATCCAGTTGATCCAGTGTTGGGTGAACCCGAAGGCTTCCAGGGTCTTCACCATATAATGCCAGCTAATTTTGTCATAAGCTTTAGATAGGTCCAGTTGTATTATCATTCCACCTTGTTTCTAAAGCTTCAGGGTGTGGATGAGTTCATGGGCATGGATGATATTGTCCATTATTTGTCTTCCTTCCATGAAACCAACCTGTTCTTGTGAAACCAGTGTGGGTAGGAGGGGTTTCATTCTATTTGCTATGAATTTGGAGATTAACTTGTACACCACATTGCATAGTTCTATCGGTCGATATCTGTCTAGGGTCTTGGCTTCATTTTCTTTTAGGGATGAGTGTAATCATTGTGGCATTTAGTGCGTTTAGAATAGAGGATGACCTTCTAGAGTCTTCCACTACTCTATACACATCATCTTTGACAACTTCCCAGTAGGATTTGAAGAGCTCCACCATGAATCCATCTGGGCCTGGGGATTTCCCATTGGGCATTTCCTATAGTGCTTGGTCGATTTCCTCCTTTGCTATGGGTTTGTTCAAATTATTATTTTGTTCTTCAGTGACCAGTTGCGGGATATGCTGTATTATCCTTTGTATGAAAATTGTTTTGTCTTGGTTGGGATCCTGGGCTATCCCCTGGAAGTGGTTTACCAGAGTTGTTTCTATGTCTTTATGTGAGTCTCTCTCTATTCCATCCTTATCCCTGATCTTCAAGATTTTGTTGTGGGCTCTTCTGGCCATCATTGTTCTTTGAAAAAACTTAGTGTTTCGTTCCCCTTCCTTTAGCCATTTGATCTGGGACTTTTGTCGCCAGAGGGTTTCCTCTTGCTGACATTGTTGTTCCCACTCGTGGGTCAACTGGAGTTCTTCCTTTTTCCGTTCCTCCATGTAGACCTCCAAGATGTAGGTTTCCTGGAGTATTTTCATTTTTCCTTCTATATAGTTCTTTTCTTTGTTTATATTTCCGAAGGTGTCCTTGTTCCAATCCTTGAGCCTATGTTTGATGTGTTTGATTTTTTTATAGAGTTTGAACATCTTTATCCCTTGCTCTGGTTTCTCCTCCCTCCACCATTGTTTTATTCTTTCTTGGAAGGTCAGGTGTTCCAGCCAGAATTTCTCAAATCTGAAAGGCCTGTTTTTTGGTGTGGTCTGGAATCCTTCTTTCAGTTGTACCGACCAGTGATCTAATCCCCCCCAGGGTAGGATATTGCAGTATAAGGTCAGCCCTTGCATTATGATTGACTCTGACACCAGGAATCTATCAAGTCTTGTTGCTACCTGATGTTGATTCATCCGTTTATTATTTTAGGTGAACTGGTCGTTATTAGTTTTCAAATCTACCATCTCCGCTGTGTCGATGAAGTTTGAGAAATCCTCCGCATCTCTACCCAATTGTCTTATCCCTCCTTTTTTCTTCGCAAGTGACATGTTGATGTTGAATTCCCCTGCTAGGATCCATTGGAGGTTGTTTGATATGGTTTTAATCTCTTCTAGGTCTCTAATCATTCCTTTCCTTTCCTCTAATGTCTGGGGTCCATACACATTGGTGCATATAAGCTCCTCTGCATTCCCAATGATTTGCATGTGTACCATAAGAGTGCGCCTGGTTGCTTCAGCTGCTATTAGGATGAGTACTTGAGGGTTCCACAGGGTCAAGATTCCCCCTACCATTTTTTGGCCTCCAGTGGCCATCATTTTGTACTTGCATCAGTGTTGTTGACTGATGGTTTCCATTATGTCTATGTTACACTTTGTTTCTTGAATAAAACAAAGATCTGGTTGTTCCTGCTTTAGTCTATTTCTAAGGATTCGTTGTTTTCTTTGGATGTTTAGGCCTCTTATATTCCAGGTTATGAACTTCATTTTAAACATGCGTGGGGGAGTTAGGGAAGAGTTTCTTGATCTTACCCGAGTTTATCAGTAGCACTCCGAGCTCCTGTAGGGCTACACTATTTGATTTTCTGCCTTTTTTCCTCTGCGTCTACTTGGGTGATAGTTGTGGTTTTCCCTCGCCTGTTTTAACTCCTAGGTATCTAGTCTCCCCGTAAGTATGCTTTTGGCCACAAGCTTTGGCTTCCTCCTTTTGTAGGAATAGGTACTAGATGCGGTCTGGCTTCTCTGTTGGTACATTCTCTACTCCCTGTTTTTTCCATTGTTCTAGTATATTTGTAAGATCTATCCCTTCCCTTTCCACAAGGTCTCTGAGATTAGGATCTTTTGTGGCTACTTCGCTTGGGGTCATTTTCGCATCTCCATTGGCTTCTTGCATGGGGGTGTTGTCATCTCTGATCTCTCCTTCCATTGGGGTTGTGCAACTTCCTTGTCCCTTCTGAGTACTTGGTCGATCGTTGGGCTCGTTTATATTTTGTTCTCTGACTTCTTGAACCATTGCCTTATCTTGATAATCTTTTACTTCTTTGGTAGATCCATCCTGTCCTTCCGTTTTGTTCTGGGCCTCCTGGTTGATCTCTGTTGAGGCTTTGCCTTGCTTCTTGTTTGCTCTACTCCTGGGGTTTAGTTTTACAAAACCTTCCTCATCTGGTTGTTGTTTGGGGTTTTCCATTTCTTACTTTTTATTAAGAGGGCATTCCCTAATCAAGTGACCATGTTCATGACATATTCTGCATCTGAAAGGGATCTTTTTGTAATTGATGTTTTGGATCCATTCCTCGTCTCTAAATTTGAGGCTAATGGCTTATGAAAGTGCTCTCGATACATCCATCTCTATACATATTCTTGCGTAAGATGTATATCTCCCTCTCAGGGTGGCTTCTGCTATATTTATGTATTTCCCCAGTTTGTTTCCTATAGCTTTGAATGTTGAGGGTAACCAGTAGTCTAAGGGTAGGGAGCAGAGTCTCAGCCAGACCAGTACCTTTTTGAAGGTTTCTTTTTCGGGGGAGAAATTTTCCTTCCATGGTTGCATGTATAGTCTTGTTGATGCATGGAAGTATGGCCTTCCTTCAAAGATTCTATCCCTATCCTCTAGGTTTATGAAAATAGCTGTGAAGAAGCCTTTCGAGCCCAGATGAAGTTCCACTTCCCCATTCGTCTTCCAGTGGTATTTAATCCAGTTGCACAACGTTCTCTCTGTTGGCCACAAGCCCATAAACTTGCATATTAGGACATGCGCTTTCATTTGATCTCTGTAAAGTTGCGTCTGTGGATCTACCAGTACCACCTTTGGTATCATTGTTGTTTTGGGTTTGCATGGGTTGCGCCCTTCCGTCGGGTTGGTCTTTTGTGTGTCTGGCATTTCGCTCTGGGTTTCCTTGGCTTCCTCTTCCATGCTCTCATTTATGCCCTGGTTCCTTTCCGGACATTTCTCTGGGTCTGATCCCGAGGTGCCTATCATCGGTACTTTGAAAAATATGCCCCTTGGCCCCTTCCCTTTGTCTACCACTACCTGTTTGTATGAGGGGGTACCCTTACCCCCCCCTGGTGCTCATGTCGTAATTTGCTATGGACGCTACTGTTTGAACCCTAGCTTGTTGTTGCTCCTCGCTTGTTCCGCTATTTTTTGGAGTAGTTTTTGTGAACTTTGTAGATTTCAAGTCATTCTATCTTGACAACTTGAAATACACTATAATTTTCATTTGAAAAGGAAAAAAAATCCATAATAGTGAAGATACTTATCTTATAAATGTTTTTTATATATTTTTTGGGTGATGATAATTTTAAAAATAGTCACCTCCACCGGAATTAATGAGATTCTCTGGATATGAAAGGACAAGAGAATCTCTCAATATGAAAACAACCAATCATGCAGAGCAGATAACCTCAACTCCACCACGAAAACATTACTTTTGAACTTTGAATATTAAAAATATAAAATATTAAAATTTCAAACCACTCGTGATATTCAATTTTAAAAAGCTATTATGTATTTAACCATTTTATGTTAAGCAATTTAAAGAAAAATAAATCTTTATTTTCAATGTCTTATTCTTTTTAAAGAATAGTGAATATTATTATTTTGACTGTGTTTTTATTTTATTTTTTATTAATACTTTTATAGTATAAATGTATGTAATTCTTATTAATTTTTAAAAAGATTAGATATTTTACTATAAACATGTAATTCTTGTTAATTTTTAAAAAGATTAGATATACATGGTTTAATTTTTAAATATAAGTATAAAAAAAAATTAAATATATATCATAATGATTTGAAAATGGGTTAATCTTATTAAGAGAATGTTTTTTTTTAATAATCATAAAAAAACACCACCTTTAAGTATTTGAAAATATTATGTTTGAATTTTGAGACCATAATTGAGAGGACAATGCTTTTAGCATGGGATAAATAGTATTTTTTTTTTTGTAAGTGAGTGTAGATTCATGTATTACTAAAAGAGATTATGGTACAAAAGGGGGGGACTCCCTGGTCTACCAAAATGGAAACCAAACTAGGGGTTTCGGATTTGCGTTTTATAATATAGCAGAGGGGTATGACTGGGCCGCCACCTTGGGAAACTAGCTCAGTCCTACCATATCAGTTTTGATGCGTTGAAACAAAAACATATATGTAAAAAAGACACATAATCTAAAAGGAGGCTGATCCTACACTGAGCAACCTGACTTGATTAATTGCTGACCCGATGCTAGTCCAGGATGATGAGATGTTTTTTTCCTTCATCCTTCCTATCCTTATTCTCCTCCCTCTGGACCATCGTATGAGTCTTTTTGATACAGGCTGGGTCTCCATTCCGATCCGCTGGCATGTTGTCCATATGATGGATGTAGCACAAGTATAGGTAGAATTGGGCTGCCATTCTTTCCATCTTATCCTTCTGGTCCATCTGGTCCTCAACAAACTATTTTGTACTGGCCTCCAGGTTGCTAATGTGACTTAGGATCTCTGTAAGCATTTTTTTGTGGTCCCTTTTATCCTTCCTGCTGGCATCTATCCTTTTAGATCTCATCTTTCCTATTAACATCTTTGTGCACCACGCCTCCTCCACCGTTTTGTGGTAGAGGGTTACTCTGGGTTGTGTGGTTCATGGGTCCCTTATCTAGTCGGCTTCCTGAGTCAGTTCCTTCCAAGATTTATTCTTGCGTTTAGTGTTGATTTCTTTCTCCCACATGGCGATGATCACTTTTCCCTTTGGTTCGAACAGCGTATGAAAGGTGCCCTGGGCTTCTCTAGCTGCTTGTTCCATCCTTGTAATCCTTCAAGGGCTTGTCAGATGTTATTTCCCCTGGGGGCCTCTCTTACTGTGAGTTTTATTCATATGAACCATCTCTGCTGGTTTGTGGTAGTTTGTTCCTTGGAGTCTCCTCTTGTTCCTATCTACACATCCCCAATTTTTGTGGTAGTTCCTATAGTTGCTCTTTTCCTTCATGTGTCTATTCTTGGTGCTTGTTCTCTTATGGGATTTCCCTAGCTATGGGTTTGTCCTAGCATTCATGGTCTACCCGTAAAGGTGTACCTTCCAGTCCTTAATCCCTGTCTTGGCATGTGTGCTCATGATGATTCGTCCCTAACCCCTACGCCAACCCTTTCCCCTACACATTTTACAAATATCTATGCTACTCCCCGTATCTGTACTTGGGTGAGGTGTATCCATACTGGTCCGTGGTAACACATTTTTACCTTCATTATTGGTGGCCTGTCGATTCCCTTCTCTACCTTCCCACGAACTACCCCTATACTTCTTTCTATTGAAAGGACCTTGGTTCTTTACCCTGTCTACTATGTAGTCTAATTTTGCATTGGAACCTGTGATCAAGTGATGGGCAGTTAGATCTTGCCTGGATCATTCGTGCCCGCCAGTTAGCCTTGCGTCTCCTTCCTCAGTGTAGCCGTCCGTACTTAGGTTTCCATCATGGTCTTTTGTTGCAGGTTGGATGCAGTCTATTCTGAATTGACTATTCGGGATGTTATTCTAGGTAGTGTCTATTTCTGGTCCTTCCTTGCTAACCCTCTCATTAGTGATTATGTCTGCCAGTCCATTTGTTGACCTGCATACCCAACGCAACTCCACTGGATTCATCGTCTGCAGATGCTCCTGGATTTTTTGTAGGGAGTGTGCCAATCGCCAGTGCCTTTGAATTTTTCCCACTTTGGTGCCATTTGGAGTCTCTTCATTGTGTTGATAACTAGCATGGAGTCACCTTCCATGATGGTCTTGGTCATTCTTTCCTGGCTTAGGATCTCGAGACCGGTCTCTAGGGATCCAAATTCTGTGGCATTGTTGGTTGAGTTTCCCATACTCCCAGTGTATAACCGGTTTATGTTTTCGTCACTATCCTTGATTACCCCTCCCATTCCTGTCATTCTTGGGTTTCCTTTTGACGCCCCGTCAAAATTCAACTTGAGGGACCCTATTGGAGGGGGATTTCAGTTGCGCTCACCTATTTGGAGTTGCAGTGGCTGCCTTACTTGAGTGTGGTTGTGCCTGTCTTTTAGGTGAAAAGTTTCTACGATTCGGGAGTCCTGGCCTATGGGTTGCGCTCTTACCGACTGGTAGTTGTGGATCTGCACCGTTTCTCTTATCAGGGAGGTTATTGTTTCCATGAGTTTCTCTTCCGTCCAGCTTTCATTCCTGAAGATGCGTCGATTCCTTTCTTTCCATATTTCCCATATGATCATCCCCGGAATGAGAGTCCAACATAGGTTCACCTCTTCATTTTCACTGTAATTCTCTTTCTAGTTATTTATGGTTGTGCAGATGTTACCTCAGCTCCTATTGGATTGTCGAAAGATACATGTCGCCTAGTCCCAAATCGTTGTTGTGTAGTTGCATTCATCAAGGATATGATTCATTGTTTCTTCCTTATCTTGATAGAGGTGGCATCGTGATGGGCCAATAATCCCCTTTTCCTTAGGTTTTCCCAAGTTACGATTCGATTGTGAATTACTAGCCATTTGAAAATTTTAATTTTTGGCCATTGGGGGTTGTTCCAAAGCTTATCCCATTGTTGCGTTGGGTCTTCTTAGTCTTGGCATGATATGTAATGTTGGACTTCTTTCAAGTTGAATTCCCCATTATCTTTTTGTCCCCATCTCAGTTGGTCCTCTTCTTATGATACTGCAATTTTCCTTTTCCCCAGTTCCTCCTCCACTTCTTTCACGCTTGTTGCGGTCCGATCTCTATTTTGCAGACTGAGATTGTCCCATATTCTCCATCTGTTGTGATCTGTTTCCTGTTTCCAGTATTGGTAGACTTTGGTTTTTCCTTGCGCGGTCATGTCATGTTGGAGTTCCTCCCTGTCCAGATTTTCCATTATGGGTTCCTGTTGCCAAGCATCCTCCCAGAATCTGGCTATTTTTCCATTCCTCACTTCCCAAAAGCTGTGAGTCTGGATCAAGTTTTTGTTGCGCCAAGCTAGAGTCCAGATGGTTGAACCCTCCCTGGTGCCCCAAAAGCAGATTTGGTCCTGGTCGTTTATGTTCAGGGCATACTTGGCCTTCCAAAGGTTTACCCATGGTGTAGAAGTTTCTTTGACCCATGGCCACCAGAGTTTCACCCCGTATGCATCGTTGGTTACCTGTGGGTCTTGTAGCCCCATGCCACCTTTTCTTTTTGGTTTGCAAACCTTCTCCCAGGCCACCAGGGCTCATTTTTTCTTTGTTTCCGCTCCACACCATAGGAAGTCCCTTTGGATGGTTCTTATTTTTTATAGTATTCCTTTCGGGGCTGGAAATATGGACATCATATAGGCTGGAATTGCTTGTAGGACTGACTTAGTCAATATGAGTCTCCCTGCTAGATTGAGGGATATGTACATCCATTTTTTCACCCTCTCATGTAGCTTGTTGATCACTCCCTCCCATGTTGAAATTTTGTAAGCTATGTCTATCAGGGGGATGCCGAAGTACTTGGCTGGTAGTGTTTTGCGTTCAAAACACAGAATATTGGCCAGGTTTCTTTGGATTGTTGGGTTGGTGTTGAAGAAGTAGATCATAGAGTTGGAGTGATTGATCTTGGCCCTCGAGGCTTCCCAAAACTCTTGTAAGATTCTTTTTATAGAATTTTGCTTCCTTGACCGTGGGTGTGCCATGCAATAAGGTGTCATCCACGAATTGTTGGTGTGTGGAAGTAGGGCATTTTTCGAAGGGTTTAATGCATGTTATTTCTCCTACTGCTGTTGCACTTTTTATGCTTCTACTAAGAACTTCCATCATCATAATGAAAAGGAAAGGGGAAAGTGGGTCTCCTTGTCTGATGCCTCTCATAGTCCATAAGGGTTTAGCTGGGGCTCCATTTATTAGGAGTGAGTAACTTGTCGTGGACACTGGCCTGACAATCCAGCTGATCCAGTGCTGGTTGAACCCAAAGGATTCCAGTGTCTTGACCATGTAGTGCCAACTAATTTTGTCATAAGCTTTTGATAGGTCCAATTGTATTATCATTCCCCCTCTCCTCTAAATTTTCAGGGTGTTGATTAGTTCGTGGGCATAGATAATGTTGCCCATGATTTATATTCCTTCCACAAAACCCACCTGTTCTTGTGAAATCAGTGTGGGTAGGAGGGGCTTCAATATGTTGGCTATGACTTTGGAGATTATCTTGTAAACCACATTTCATATAGCTATGGGTGTGTATCAGTCTGGGGTCCTTGCTTCATTTTCTTTGGGGATTAGAGTAATAATTGTAGCATTTAGTGCTTTGAGAATGGAGGCTGTCCATCTAGAGTCCTCCACTACCCTATACACGTCATGTTTGACCACTTCCCAACAGGGTTTCAAAAATTCCACTATGAACCCATCTGGGCCTGGGGCTTTCCTGTTGGGAATCTCCTGGATCACTTGGTCAATTTCCTCCTTAGCAATGGGTTTCTTTAAGTTGTTATTTTTTTCCTCGATGACTAGACGGGGGATGTGCTGCATTATCCTTTGGATGGCCTTCGTTCTGTATTTGTTGGGTTCCTGCGCTATCCCATGGAAGTGATTTACCAGAGTATTTTCAATCTCCTTATGGGATTATCTCTCAATCCCATCCCGATCCTTGATTTTTAGGATTTTATTGTGGGCTCTTCTGGCAATGGTTGCTCTATGAAAAAACTTGGTGTTTCGCTCTCCTTCCCTTAACCATATGATTCGAGACTTTTTTCGCCATAGAGTTTCTTCCTGTTGACATCTGGCTTTCCATTCCCGGGTCATCTGGATCTCTTCCTTTTTCCTATCCTTTGTATAACCCTCGACTATGCATATTTCCTGGAGTTTTCTCATTTTGTCTTCAATATTTTTTTCTCTTTATTTATATTTCCAAAGATTTCCTTGTTCCACTCCTTGTGCTTATATTTGATGTGCTTTAGTTTCTTATAGAGTTTGAGCATCCTTGTCCCTTGCTCTGGTTGTTCCTCCTGCCACCATTGTTTGATATTCTTCTTGAAAGTGGGATGTTCGATCCAAAATTTCTCAAACCTGAAGGGTTTATTCTTTGGTGTGGTTTGGAAGTCTGCTTCCAGTTGGATTGGTCAGTGATTAGACCCTCCCCAGGGGAGGATGCTACAATATAAGGTTAATCCTTGCATAATGATAGACTCTAAAACCAAGAATCTATCTATTCTTGTCACAACCTGATGTTGGTTCATCCGTTTATTGTTCCAGGTGAACTTTCCATTATTAGTTTTGATGTCCACCATCTCTGCTGTGTCTATGAATGTTGAGAAGTCTTTCGCATCTCTATCCAATCTTGTAGTACCTCCTTTTTTCTCCACTAGTGACGTGACGATGTTGAAGTTCCTTTCCAAGATCCAGTGGAGGTTGTAGGATCAGGTTTTTAGGTCTTCTAGGTCTAGAATCATTCTTCTCTTTTCCTCTAGCATCTGGGGTCCATACACATTGGTGCATAGAATCACCTCCGTATTTCCAATGATTTGCATGCTAACCCAAAGTGTGTGCTTAGTAGCTTTAGATGCTATTAGGCTGAGCACTTGTGGGTTCCACAAGGTGAGAATACCGCCTACCATCTATTGTCCTTTGACAACCGCCATCTTGTACTTGCGCCATTGTTTTTTGTTGATTGTTTCCATTCTGTATGTAGTGCATTTTGTCTCTTGTATGAAACAAAGGTCCGGTTGTTCCTTCCTAAGTCTACTTTTGAGGATTCTTTGTTTATGTAGGTTGTTTAGGCCTCTTATATTCCATGTTATAATCTTCATTTAAACATGTGGAGAGGAGTTAGGGAAGAGCTTCTTTATCTTACCTGAGTTTATCAGCAACACTCCGAGCTCCTATAGGGATATGTTGTTTGATTTCCTGCCTTTTTTCCTTCACGTCTATTTGGGTGAGAGTTATGGTTGTCCCTCGTCGGCTTTGATTCCTAGGTTTCCTATCTCCCCATGTGTGCTCTTGAGCCCTCTGGATTTGGCTTCTTCCCTTAGTAGGAACAGGTATTGAATGCAGTCTAGTTGCTCCGTTGGTACGTTGTCTACTCCCTACCCTTTCCATTGTTCCAAAATGTTTGGGAGATCTATCCCTTCTCTTTTCACAAGGTCTTTGAGGTCAGGGTTTTCCGTGCCTACTTTGCTTGGGGTCATGTCCTCATCTCCGTTTGCTTCTTGCATGGGGATGTTGGAATCCCTAGTTCCTCTTTCCATAGGAGTTGCGCTTCCCTCTTGTTCCTTCTTGTTACTTAGGCTATTTGTGGGATCGTTTGTTGTTTGTTTTCTAACTTCTTGAGCTTTGGTCGATTCCTTTCCTCCTTCTGCCCCTTTGTTAGTTTTGTCCCTTCCTTCTGTTCTATTCTTGGCTTCTGGGTTTCTCCCTATTGGGGTTTTACTTGGTTTCTTGTTAGCTCTATTTTTGTGGGTCAGCTTTATAAACCCATCCTCTTCCTACTATGGTTTGGTGCTTTCCACTTCTTGTTTTTTATTGAGAAGACATTCTTTGATTAGGTGTCCATGTTCATGACATCTTCTGCATCTGAAGGGGATCTGCTCGTAGTCTATGTTTTGTATCCATTCCTCATCCCTGAATTCCAGACTTATGGCTTCTGGGAGTTCTCCCGACACATCCATTTCTATGCAGATTCTTGTGTAGGATGTATATCTCCCTTTTAGGGTGGCTTCTGAAGTCTTCACATATTTTTCCAATTTGTTCCGTATTGCTTTGAAAGTAGAGGGTATCGAGTAATCTAACGACAGGGAGTAAAATCTCAGCCAGACAGGTACATTTTTGAAAGTCTCTTTTTCTAGGGAGAAGTTTTCCTTCCAAGGCTACATGTATAGGCCTGCTGAGGCATGGAAGTATTCCCCCCCCTCAAACACCCTATCCCTATCTTCCAGGTTCATGAATACTACTGTGAAAAAGCCTTTAAAGCCCAGGTGGAGCTCCACTTCTCTGCTTGGCTTCCAATGGTATTTAATCCAATTTTAGAGTGTTCTTTCTGTGGGCCATAAACCCATAAACTTACATATTAGCACATGCATCTTCATCTGTTCCCTGTAGAGTTGCGTTTGTGGATCCTCTAGGATTACCTTGGGTATCATTGTTGTTTTAGGTTTACATGGGTTGCACCCTTCTGCCCCATTGGGTCTCACTGTTTCTTGCAAAACATTCTGAGTTTCTCTGGCTTCTTCCCCCATGCATTCAGTTTTTCCTTGGTTCCTTTCCTGGCTCTTTTCTGGGTCTGATCCCAAGGTGCTTGTCATTGTTTCCTTGAAACCTACACCTCTTGGTCCTTTCCCCCCGTATACCACTACCTTCTTGTATGAGGGGGTTCCATTACCCCCCCCCC
>JZKD02S1672947.1:691671-708010 GCA_000966675.3 Picea glauca | reverse complement strand
AGCATCCAGAGTTACTCAAGCATTGTGGACAACACTTGTCTCAAGGGGAGGGGCATGTTAAGCCCTAATATTGGCTCATTACCCCTTAATTGGGGCATATTAGATTAGTAATGCTTTTTTATTTATGTCGGCTTTAGGCCATTAGTTGTAATTTAGATTAGTAATGTTATTTTAATTATGTCATCTTTAAGACATTATTTGTAATTATACCTCCTAGTTTCCTATATATACCAAGGAGACATTTTCATTTTGAATCATCATGTACTTGAACATTTAAGTGGGGTAAAAGGAGGTTGCCCCCTTGAAGAGGCTTATTATCTGAAATTATATCTTATTCAAGGCGTTGAGTACTTTTCCTGAGGTTTTTCTATGCTATATTGATGTTTGGTTCTTAACAGTGTTATGGATCTCAGTCGTTGGATCTTATCTTGATCACGATCAATGGTGCAATCCACTATTGATCATTGCTAAGAGTGGATAAGCCTGTGGTTTCGAGCCTGTGGTCACAAGGAAAGTGGATTGAAGGAATCACTTGTGCATAATTAAATTTATGTATCAGTTTAAAGATCCCGTGGAATAATTTGACAAAGTTGGCACACAACCATTCCATTGCCGCTACAAGATCCTGTTTGCACAAAAGGGTGAAAGTGAATTTTTCAGGAAGCCATAACTTTCAGCTCATAGATCATATTGGGGAATGGAAATCGTCATTAGAAAGATGACTCAGAGGAGAATAACATTGAATTGTTATAAATTGGAGAATGATGATATATTTCTTCATGAATTGAGCAAAAAAAGGACATGCAGTATTGTTTGGAAAACATTTTATATTATGCATAATTCTGACAAAATGGTTGCTTTCACATTTTGAATAATTAGGGAGTATAACCATATCAGTTCAAGATAATAATGCATATTCAAGAAATGGGGGAAGGAGGGGGAGCCTTCAGTCATGATAAAAAATCCAAAGGTCAAAATATCAGTGTTGGTAATGTAGAGGCACAATCAAATGGGCATAGGAGCATAGGGGAACAAGAATCCTTAATAGAGATTGTGAGAAGCCTGAAAATAGAAGTGCATAGTTACAAAGAATACAATGAGAGGTTGATGAGAGAACAAAACTAGATAAATGCTCAATTAATGAAAATCCTAAATTAGTTGCATAGACAAGCAAGGGATGGATCAGACTTAAGGCAGGATGAAGAAGAAATATGTCATGAAAGAAGAGGTAACTAAAGAAGAGTTTCTCATTCAAGAAGTGCCAACAGAACTCATAGACATTACTCACCTCCTTACTCAGCAAGGAAATGTTATACATATGAAGACTCCATAAGTAGTCCAGAAGTGTCTCATGTTAGGCACTAAAGAAGAAGGCATGAATTGGACAGTTTGCAAGGAGAGTTGAGGAAGCTTAAGCCACCATCCTTTGATGGTGAAAGATAAAGGGAAGATGATGTTGAAGCATGGATTCTTGGACTCATGAGGTATTTTCATTTGCATAACTACTCATCAAACCTAGAAGCAAGACTTTCCACATACCATTTACATGGGAAAGTTGTTATGTGGTGGGATCAACTGAAGAAAGTTGAGCACATTAATGAGAATAGGATCACTTGGAAGCAGTTCAAGAAATATTTTTAGAAGGAGTACCTTTTAGAGAACTTCTATGAAAAGAAGATGCAAGAGTTCTTTGAGCTAATGTTGGGAAGCATGACCATGACAAATATGAGAAGAGGTTCTTTGGATTTTTGAAGTATGTAGGATTTATCAAATATGAAAAAGTTAAGATATAGAGGTTTTTAAGTGGACTTCCATCCTTTTATAAAGAGAATATTCAATATGATGAGCCCAAGACATTGATTGAGACCATCAGTAAGGATAAGTACCTATATGAGCAAGGAAAGGGTAGAGAATCCATGTAGAAGTATTGGAAGGATAAGAAGAAGGATAAATATGATTAGAAAAGGAAGGGGTTCAAACCTCCTTTGAATAGAAACAACCCTAATAAAAATCAACAAGATTAGTATGCTAAGGATGAATCCAAGAAAGAGGATTCCTTGGGGAAAAGAGGAAGACCACTAATACAATGTTGGGGGTGCAAGGAAAATCACCTATAAAAGGATTTCCCTCATAGAGGATATAAAGTGAAGACCATGCACAACATCCAAGAGGATACAACAATGGAGGACATGGGCAAGATATATGAACCCTTAGAAGATCAACAAGCAAAGTATCAATCCAATATGATCAAAGTGAAAGGTAAGATAACTAATCAACATGTTTCTATTTTAATTGATTCATGAACAAGTCATTGTTACATTGATCCTAAAATAGTGGATAGATTACATTTGGAGAAAAGTAAGCTAGGGAAGTCAAGTTTGGTTCAACTAGCCATGAGAACCAAAATAAGGATCAATGAGAGTGTCAGAAGTGTCCAATAAATATTAATGGGGTAAATATAGTTGTTGATATGAATACCATCCCATTAGGATCTTATGACATCCTAATTGGAATGGATTGGTTGGACCAACACCATGTTGTCCTAGATTGTCATAACAAGACCTTTACATGTCTTGATGAAGAAGGAAAATAGAGCACCGTGAAAGGAATTCCAAGACCCATTTCTATAAGGGATATTTCAGCCTTACAATTGAATAAATGTTTTAGGAAAGGATGTCAATTGTATCCATCTCATGTGGAAGAGACAAAAAAGACAAAAGGGCCAAGTCTTGAAGATTTTCTAGTATCGCAAGAGTTTGAAGATGTATTCCAAGAAATACCAGGATTGCCACCAAAGAGGGAGATAGATTTATCTATTGATTTAGTACCAAGATTTTCCCTAGTATCAAAAACACCTTAGAAAATGAGTACACCTGAATTGAAAGAATTACAAATGCAGTTGGAAGAGTTGTTGAAGAAAGGGTACATACATCCAAGTGTTTCACCTTGGGGAGCACCGATAGTCTTTGTAAAAATGAAGGATGGAACATTGAGGTTGTGTATAGACTTTAGATAGATGAATAAATCCACTATGAAGAACAAATACCCTCTACCCAAAATTGATGACCTCTTTGATCAGCTAAGAGGAGCAAAGATATTTTCAAAGATAGATTTGAGATATGTATACCATCAAGTAAGAATCAAGGAAGAATACATCAATAAGACAAACTTCAGAACTAGGTATGGAAATTATGAGTTTGTAGTGGTGACATTTGGACTGACTAATGGACCAAATATCTTTATGTTCTTAATGAATGACATATTCATAAATTATCTAGATAATTTTTTCATTATGTTCTTGGATGACGTACTTATTTATTCTAAGTCTGAGGAAGAACATGAACATCATTTGAGGTTGGTGTTACAAGTGCTCAGGGAACATCAAATTTATGCCAAGCTTAGTAAGTGTTCTTTTTACCAAGAATAAATCCATTATTTGGGTCATATTATTTCAGAACAAGGTATAGTAGTAGATATAGAAAAGATTGAAGCCATTAGAGGATGGCCAACACCCAGGAATGTTTCAGAAATCAGATCTTTTATGGGATTGTCCATATACTACATGAGGTTTATAGCGGGGTTCTCTAAGATTGCTCATCCCATAACTTCTTTACAAAATAAGGGAATCAAATTTGAATGGACAACTGAGTGTGAAGAGAAATTTAATTTTCTGAAATAATTCCTTATTAGTGCATTTGTTTTAAATATTTTTGACCCAAATGAGGATTTTGTGGTATGTACAGATGCATTCAAGGAAGGACTTGGTGGAGTCCTCACTCAAAATGGACATGTCATTGTTTATGAGTCCATAAAACTCAAATAACATGAGAGGAATTATGCCACACATGATTTGGAGCTTGTTGTCATAGTTCATGCCTTGAAGGCGTGGAGTAATTATCTCATGGGAAAAATGTTTGAATTAAGGATAGACCATAGTGATCTGAAATATATTTTTGAACAACCAACTTTGAATACTAGGAAAACAAGATAGATAGAATTTTTAAGTGAGTATGACTTTGACATCAAGTATATCAAGGGAAAAAAAAATAAAGTTGTTTATGCACTCAGCAGAAGAGTACATCTCATGCATCCTACAACTGTTAGTATGCATCAGTCAGATTTAAAGAGCATAATTTTAGATGTTTTTGTTACAGATAAACATTACCTATAGGTAAAAGAAAGTTTATAGCAAGAAAACGTACATCAGAAAATTAAAGAGTATGAGATTAAGGAAGATGGATTACTTATGCATAAGAATAGAATTTATGTTCCTAGTTCCGAAGAACTTAGGAATTTGGTATTAAAGGAAATGCATAATGTTCCATATGCTGGACATCCTGGTTACCAGAAAACAATTGCATCAGTAAGAAGCCAATTCTTTTGGCCAGGAATGAAGAAGGATGTTGTTGATTACATTGCCAGGTGTATGGAATGTCAGAGAGTAAAATCTGAGCATAGACACCCAATGCATTTGCTTAAGCCATTTCCAATTACAGAGAAGAAATGGGAAGTGGTAACCATTGATTTTATAACTAAATTTCCCTGGATAGGAAGGAAACATGATTCCATAATGGTAGTTGTGGATAAATTGACAAAGGATACTCATTTTGTTCCTTTGAAAATGACTCATACAACAACTAATATTGCAGAAATTTACATGAGGGAAATTGCTAGGTTGTATGGGATACCTGAGGCAATTGTTTCAAACAGAGATACAAAGTTTACTTCAAATTTATGGAGGGGATTATTTAAAGAATTTGGTACAAATCTGAATTTTAGAACAACATACCATCCATAGTTAGATGGATAAACATAGAGAGTCAACCAAGTGATTGAAGGCATGTTGAAAATGTATGTGATGGATAAATCATCTAAGTGGGAAGACTACTTGCATTTGGTTGAGTTCACCTATAATAATGGGTATCTAGAATCATTGAAGATGAGCCCATTTGAGGATTTGTATGGTAGAAACTGCAGTACTCCAGTGAGTTGGGACAACCCAACAGACATAGTAGTACTTGGGCCAGAATTTCTCAAGGACATGGAAGACCATATGGTTATAATTAAGAAAAAATTAAAGGCAACTCAAGATAGACAAAAAAATTATGCAGATATGAACATGACAGCTAGAGAATTTAAAGCGGGGGAGCATGTTCTTTTAAAAGTGAAACCCAAGAAGATATCATTGAAGTCGGATAGTTGTACAAAGCTAACAACCAGATTCCATGGACCATTTGAGATCTTGGACAGAATAGGGCCAATTTCATACATGCTTGCATGTCCTGCTTCCATGAATGTGCCTAATGTATTTCATGTCTCTTTGCTGAAAAAGTATATACATGATCCTAACCATGTTATTGATTGGAATTTGATTCAAGTAGAGCCAGAGGGAGACTTTCAGGTCCAGCCAATGCGCATATTGGACAAAAAAGTCAAAATGCTCTAGAATCAAGTTATAGAATTGGTAAAAATTCAGTGGACCTATTACGGCCCTGAAGATGCTACTTGGGAGCATGAAGATGCCATGTGGGTAGAGTACCCACGACTTTTTGAATAAATTTTGAAATTTTGATTTCTATTTTGTATATGCACTGAGGACAGTGCCAAAATAAGGGGGAGGGGAATGTAATACCTTGGTTTTGAGTCCCCGTATGAAATAATATATTTTGTTTATTCGATGAAAATTCAGAGTGCCCAAACAATTAAAGAGGACAGCATGCCTAGGAAATGTAATTATATGATCATTATTAATAATAAAATACATCATTGTCTACAAGATAGACAAGGACCAGATTTATAGGGGCTATGATTCCATGAGATAGGGGGTTTAAGGGGCTAAGTCATTTATCATATTTTTATTTACCCATAATTTCTTAATTGAGAGAAGGGGTTACACGAGCTTCTTGGGGGAAGGCCATGTGGTTCTTGATTCAAAAGTAAATTTATAAACCCATCTTGTGGGCTGTTTGGGGGTTCTTCTTGTTCTTCTTCACTCACTCTATTCATTTGTTACTCTTGGTTCCACACTCTCCATTCTGTTCACTTTTTCACTCATTCATTCTTTTTGTTGGAATGGGACCTTGGGGGAGAATTACTGAGGAGAAAGCCATTGTTTGTTGGTTGTAGCATGACTATTGTGTTCCAACAATGAATTAATGCTTGCATGCTTGATACGCATTGGCATGTACTAAATTGTATTCACAACTGCAAGTCCTGAGAGTCCTAGCATGGATATTCTTGACGAGATGCACTAGAGCCCTGGAAGGAGGTGGACAACTTGAGGGAATGTGTGGTAGAGAAGGAGGTCCATTCTATTTGTTTGTGTAGGCTAGAGAGAAGAGAGATGGTGTACTTTGGATTGTTATGTGTTGATAAACCTATAAGGGCTTGAGTGCTAACTATTTTAGGAAAATTGAGTGACACCCTAAAACCGTCCTTGTGGATTCATAGCCCTGGCTCGGGGGTGACATTGTTGTTGAGAATTGGAACAATAGTGTCTACAGTTAGGTGGAACATCCTTGGTCTGCAGCCAGTTGATGAACCATTTTGATTAAGATAGGTTCTCTCTATCATGTGTTTCTCTATTGTATATTTATTTCCGTTGTGTATGAATTACTGAATATTAGATTCGTATGTTATAACATGCATGCTTGTTGGTTATTTCTATGCATGGAATGTTAAACATTCTTTATACTGTATCATGAATATTTATTGTTGGATGTGCTATTATCATGTTTCTTTCATGATTCTTTAATAATTAAATGGTATCCTAATTCGAATTTCAGTTTCGAACACGGTTTTTGAGGAGGTAGCATGCCCAGCCCAAGGGTGGTTGGGTACGTTACGGTTAAGACATAAATCATTTCTAGGTTGGCGAGAATTTCCAAGTAGTATAAATAGAGGTTCAAAGTACATAACTCAATGTTTCTAATTGTCTCTACCACACGATTAAAATTCCTAGACGTAGTGATGCAGGAGCATCTCTCCACGTTAGCCAACCAGCCAGCTAGCCATGTCAAGTGCACACATTTGAAGTTGAAGAGAGGTGCAGTCCTCATTTTGATTTGAATTCAGTGTAATTTAATTGCTTAGGCTGTTGAGCCACAAAGCCGTGCCTTTGTGCAGGCGTAAGTAGATAGGCCTTTAATGTTTTTGTAAGGATGAGATCTAGATCCAGATAGCTGGACTAGATAGCCCATTCAATGTAACTGAATAAGGTAGGTAGATTTGGAGGGAAGAGATCGAAGAGCCTCCTCATGTAAAAAGATCAATTGTATCTCATTTAGTAGGAAGAAGCAAGGGAAGTTAGTTAAGTCGAAGAGAGAGTAAGTCGAGATAGAGTCTACGAGTAGGGAGCAGAAGAGAAGGAGTCGAGACCTTGTTACTGGCCGTGCTTAGGAACACCTTGTAAATACAGGCATTTTCCATATTTAATACAAACAACAGTTTTTCCTACATGACTATGTGTTAAATGAATGTCTGTGAGTGTTCTTTATATGATATGAATGTATGTTGTAGATGTATGCTATAAGTTTGCATTTGCAGGAGTGTGTCTGATTTCAAGTGAAGGTATTTGAGGTTTCATGTCAGGAGGGCATGACAAAGTACTGCGGTCTCTAAATACCAGTGCACTGAAGCACTTCTGAATTCTGCGGGTTCAGACAAAGACGTGCTGCGGGCACATAAACTGGAATCAACAACTTGGAAAAGACCTGTGAGGTTGTTGAACACCTCAGGAGAAAAGGTTGTGTAAGAAATACATAGTTGTGGATAGAAGTTCTGAAGAGTTCTGTGAAGCTCTGCCAGGTGGGCATTGAGCCAGTGCAAGGAATGCACAAAGGAAGAATTTTGCTGAGAATTCACTGAAGTAACATAATCACTAAGGATTCTGAGAGCTCTGCCAAAAGGGCATTGAACAGGTGCATAGAGTGCACAGAAAGAGGACAAAACAGCTGGACATTCTGTGAGAAGATACTCTACCAGGAGGGCATTGAGTGTGTGTGAAGATAGGCACAGGGGAAAGAGAACTCTTTAAGTTCTGTAATTTAAAGAAGAATCCACTGAGGGATATTTACAGGGTTGTTGAACACCCTGGTAGGCTCAGCAAGATGTTGCTTGAGTGAAATATAGCCAGGAGGGCATCCAATTTCTCCATCTGAGGGAGAAAGGAAATAAGACTGAGTTTCCTTGGAGGTCAAAGCTATAGGAAATCTCAGGAGGAGTTAGTGCTTTTGTGCGCGCGGCGAACTCAAAGCCGAAGAATTCGTAGAGGAAATAGGCAAAGGTCGATGCCTTTGGGGAACTTGAAAATCCTTCCAAGTAAGAGAAGGAAGACACCAAAGCTTGGGAGGAGAAACATCGGCCATCATATCAGCCGATAGAATCTGGACTGTTGGTTTTCACGTCCAGGAGGTAGTGAAATAGAGAAGCGCACTAGAGAGAAGACGGACGGTCAAAATTCTCTGAGGAGATTTCACGAACACCCGTGAGCCGTCGGATCTCAGAGAGGAGCAGGTGGGGATACAACGAAGTATTTCCCTTAAGGTTCAAATCTCAAGAGGGACAATACCATAGATCCGAGACGTAGGGGCCATCGGATTTACATGTGAGAACCCACATTGGTGTTTCGTGGGGTGAAGTCCCGTGAACTTGGCAATAGGAATCGCGAAATCACGATACGCAATATCCCGATAGCTAAGAAGATTTGTGTGGGGCCACAGCAGAGTCAGCAGGTGGATAGGTGGCACATCATTTCGGGGTTCACGGCGAGAAGTCCCAAAACATATGCATTAGGATTCGCGATATTGCGAACCATGAAATGCCGATGAAGTGAAGGCGTTGAAAAGTCAAACTCACGCGTGCGTCAGAGTTTCGGTATATCAGGATTCGGGAATCGGGGAACCAAGTTACTCGACATCGCGAGTGTCGAAATCGAGATAAGGGAAACCCCAACAAAGAAAGGAAAAGGTCAGCGTTGATTGTTGTCGGGTCTCGGGAGTCCGAGAGGAAAAAGCTCGACCATTGGATTTGCGAGCCACGAATTCCGATCTCCTAAGTGTGAAAAGGGGATCCCACGAGAGTTTCTGTGGGTGCAGATTTCCCGATAGGGAAACAGAAGGACGTTAAAGTTCTTCGAGCCGTGTGGAAGAAAAGATCTTGTGTTGACGTGGACCTTTCGACCTGCGGGTTGTGTAGGAAGCGCACATCGACGTTAGTTATGGTATCAGAGCCTAATTCTTGTCTGTATATTTCAGGAAAGGGAGGCAGAGGAGATAAAAGATCCCTCTAATACACTACATCAGTTTGGTATCAGAGCTAGAAATCTATTTGTATATTTCAAGCAGAGGGAGAAGACAAAAGAAGACAGGGTTGTTGAAGACTCTGTGAATGATTGCTTGCAAGTGAGCAGTAGGTTTTCCAGGAGGGAAGACAGAGACAGCAACATGGCTACTGAAGGCCATAGGTATGCTGGAAAAAAAAACCCAGAGCTGATGAGCACAGTTGAAAGGGGGAAGGAACTTGCCGACATCAGGGCAAGAATGGAAGAGCTTGAACTGCGGATGCAGAAGAATACCAAGCCGAGATGGGTATATGAATGGCCCATGAAGAAGTTGAAGATAAAATGGCCAGTCAAGGAGTTGATGGCTAGAGAACAACGTAGGCTATTAAAAGGGTGGTTGAGGCATACTGAAAACCTCGACAGACCTGAGGAGATGGTTCAGGTGTGTGAACCGGAGATTGGGAGAAATCTCAGTGAAATGGGATCAGTTGAAGATCTTAAGGATTTCCAGGAGGGGAGAAAGGAAATTCCAAATTGTCAGGTGGGCAAGGAGTTGAGATCAGCTGAAGATCTCACAGACTGTCAAGAGGACAGCCAAGGAATTTCACATTGCCAACCGGGCAATGAAATGAGGTCGCTGCGGGATCTCGAAGACTGCCATGAAGGTAGTAGAAGCATCCCATATTTCCAGGTGGGCAGGGATGAGCAGATGAGACTATCTAAGGGTCTCATGAACTCAAGAATGAGTCGGAGTCAGCCAGAGGAGCTGACAAAGGATGAAGATTCATGTGGTTTTCCAAGCCATGTGAATGAAGATGATGATAAGTTAAAAACTTTCACCATCCGAGAGGACGATCTGAGGAGCCTTATAATGATTGGGGGAATTGAGATATTCCTACCACTTTCCCAGGGGGAGGCAAAAATATGGGTTGCGGATGCAACAACAATAGAAGGACAGCTAGCTGGGACTGTCGCAGAAGAATTGGAGCAGATATCTGAAGCTGCCCAAGGAAGAGAGGAAAATAAGCATTCTGAGGAGTGTCTCAATGCATTCAGACAGGAAGCTGAAGAAGCTGTAGCACTGAAGCTGACAGCAGAAGAAGTAGGAGAAGATGATGAGCATTCTGAGGAGTGGCTCAATATTTTCAGCCAGGAGACTGAAAAGACTGCAACATGGGAGTTTGTAACAGAGGAAGAAGAAGCAGACAACATTTGTTTGGCTGATCTGTATGAGCAGATTGAATCCCTGGAGAGAAGGGTGAAGGAGCAGGATATACACATCCAACAGGTGAAGTTGGAAGCTGATGAAGAAAGCATGGGAGGTCACAGTGATCTACCCATGTGCCGAAAAGTTTTGCAACCCAGGAGACTGCATGAATAGGGCCAGCCATTGGAACAACTGGACGAAGTGATGGACATGATCAGAGAGCTGATGATCCAGTCAGCAGGGACTGTCAGCAAGGAGAGGTTGAGCAGAGGGAAGGAAACAACAACAGTAGCATAGAAGCAGAAGCGACAACAACAGCAAGGAGATGGAGCAGATGAACAGCTCTGGAGGATGATTTGGGATCTAGGAGGATTTCCACAGCTTAGTTGGGAAGCTCATGAGCAGGAGCTCATGGATTTTTCAGCTGAGGAGTATGATGCAGGAGCATCTCTCCATGTCAGCCAACCAGCCAACTAGCCATGTCAAGCGCACGCATTTGAAGTTGAAGAGAGGCGCAGTCCTCATTTTGATTTGAATTCAATGTAATTTAATTGCTTAGGCTATTGAGCCATAGAGTCGTTCCTTTGTGCAAGAGCAAGTAGATAGGATTTTAATGTTTTTGTAAGGATGAGATCTAGATCTAGATAGCTGGACTAGACAGCCCATTCAATGTAATTGAATAGTGTAGGTAGATTTGGAGGGAAGAGCTCAAAGAGCCTCCTCATGTAAAAAGATCAATTGTATCTCATTTAGTAGGAGGAAGCAAGGGAAGTTAGTTAAGTCGAAGAGAGAGTAAGTCCAGATAGAGTCTGCGAGTAGGGAGCAGAAGAGAAGGAGTCGAGACCTTGTTACAAGCCATTCTCAGGAACACCTTGTAAATACAGGTGTTTTCCATATTTAATACAAACAACAGTTTTTCCTACATGACTATGTGTTAAATGAATGTCTGTGAGTGTTCTTTATATGATATGAATGTATGTTGTAGATGTATGCTATAAGTTTGAATTTGTAGGAGTGCATCTGATTTCAAGTGAAGGTCTTTGAGGTTTCATGTCAGGAGGGCATGACAGAGTACTGTGGTCTCTGAATACCAATGCACTGAAGCACTTCTGAATTCTGCGGGTTCAGACAAAGACGTGTTGTGGGCACAGAAATTGGAATCAACAACTTGGAAAAGACCTATGAGGTTGCTAAACACCTCAGGAGGCAAGGTTGTGTAGGAAATACACAGTTGCGGATAGAAGTTCTGAAGGCTTCTGTGAAGCTCTGCCAGGTGGGCATTGAGCCAGTGCAAGGAATGCACAAAGGAAGAATTTTGCTGAGAATTCACTGAAGTAACAAAATCACTAAGGATTCTGAGAGCTCTACTAGAAGGGCATTGAACAGGTGCATAGAGTGCACAAAAAGAGGACAAAACAACTGGATGTTCTGTGAGAAGATACTCTGCCAGGAGGGCATTGAGTGTGTGTGCAGATAGGCACAGGGGAAAGAGAACTCTTTGAGTTCTGTAATTTAAAGAAGAATCCACTGAGGGATCTTTACAGGGTTGTTGGACACCCTGGTAGGCTCAGCAAGAGGTTGCTTGAGTGAAATATAGCAAGGAGGGCATCCAATTTTGTCCATCCGAGGGAGAAAGGAAATAAGACCGAGTTTCCTTGGAGGTCGAAGCTACAGGAAATCTCAGAAGGAGTTAGTGCTTTTGTGCGCATGGCGAACTGAAAGCCGAAGAATTCGTAGAGGAAACAGGTAAAGGTTGAGGCCTTTGGGGAACTTGAAAATCCTTCTAAGTCAGAGAAGGAAGACACCAAATCTCAGGAGGAGCAACATCGGCCATCAGATCAGCCGATAGAATCTGGGTTGTTGGTTTTCACGTCCAGGAGGCAGTGCAACAGAGAAGCGCACTAGAGGGAAGACGGACGGTCAAAATTCTCTGAGGAGATTTCGCGAACTCTCATGAGCCGTCGGATCTCAGAGAGGAGTAGGTGGGGATACAACGAAGTATTTCCCTTAAGGTTCAAAGCTCAGGAGGGACAGGACCGTAGATCCGAGCCGTAGGGGCCGTCAGATTTACACGTGAGAACCCACATCGGTGTTTCGCGAGTTGAAGTCCCGTGAACTTGGCAATAGGAATCGCAAAATCATGATACGTGATATCCCAATACCTAAGAAGATTTGTGTGGGGCCACAACAGAGTCAGCAGGTGGATGGGTGGCACATCATTTTGGGGTTTCGCGACGAGAATTCCTGAAACATATGCATTAGGATTCGCGATATTGTGAACTCCAAAATGCTGATGGAGTGAAGGCATTGAAAATTCAAACTCGCGGGTGCGTCAGAGTTTTGGTATATCGGGATTCGGGAATCAGGGAACCAAGTTACTCGACATCGCAAGTGCCAAAATCGCGATAAGGAAAACCCCAATAAAGAAAGGAAAAGGTCAGCGTTGATTGTTGTCGGGTCTCGAGAGTCCGAGAGGAAAAAGCTCGACCACTGGATTTGCGAGCCACGAATTCTGATCTCCTAAGTGTGAAAAGGGGATCCTGTGAGAGTTTCTGTGGGTGGAGATTTCCCGATAGGGAAATAGAAGGACGTTAGAGTTCTTCGGGCCATGTGGAAGAAAAGATCCTGTGTTGACGTGGACCTTCCAACCTGCGGGTTGTGTAGGAAGCGCGCGTCGATGTCACGTAGAAAAGATCAGGTCCAGGAGACTTCATTAGAGGCATTGGAGAAAAAAAATCATCAAATTCATATAACATACCACTCTATATCTACTCAAGTTTCTCAAATCCTTGATATTCTCATTCAACACTGGATTGCATTGTGCTAGAAACATGATGAAGTGGATTCTATAAGAGAATAGGTGGAATACATGAAGATTCAGAGGGAGAATCCTCCTCCAGACCTTATGGAATCTTCATCCAACAATGATTCCTCCCCAACAATAGATCAACCTCCAAATGGCTTGAACCAAACAACGTAGGAGAAAAAATGGAAGAACAAGAACCTAATATTGATCCGCAATTGGGTATCTAATGTGTTTCAATATCATATGCATCTTAGGTATATTTAATCGAATTTTCACATACAAATTTTGGAATGTAATGGATACTAGTAAAACTCAGTTAGATATAGGGATAGATATACAAGTAGTAGGATTGATATTGATGTTAGCTTTGCCTCTGGGATGTTTTGCACTATTTTTTAAACCTTTGTGTGCTTCGGCCACCCATTTTTTTATCAATATAATGTCTCCCAGTTTTTGTCAAAAAAAAGGTCCTTTGATTGAACCTTTACCCAACTGAGATTATTCAGTATAGATCCTTCCATACAAACTTTTCTCAGAAGGATGAGTTGCTAGGATAGGCATCCTCTACTTCCATGGGAGTAAGGTGGTCCACCGACTAGAGGAATGAGTAGTCATTTCCTCTCAGTCGTGGTCATATGATTGGTTGAGGAAGCATCGACCTGGTCTATGGGTTGCTTGTTAGCTATCCTAGGAGGATGCTGACTAGAAAATGAAGTTGCACCTTAGGAAAAACTATTTTGTACCCTACTGTTGTTATGCATAAACAAAAATACAAAGCAACACTTTCCTCTCTTTTAGCGAAAAATAATGCAGTTTCCAACACATCTGAAGCCAACATGGCCGACAAGGGTTTACTCAGGGAAGAATGCTCTTCAAACGGATCATTCTCTATGTAGGATTGACTCAAAACAAATCATTGTGTTAGGGATAAACATTTGTAGATGATTGTGGTAGACCCTGTGGCTCCCGTTTATAGGAATTCCATGTTCATTAAGAGATCCAATTGATAGAACCAATGATTTCTTCGATACAAGCTTCATACTCAAAATCACATACCAGAGTGTGTGAGTTGTGAAATGATATTATCTACCTATTTTCCATGTCTGAGAAGGTGATGATTGTGAATTATTACCAGAGATAAGACCAATTGATCATAAAAAAACATATCGTTGACTAATATGATGGCCTTCTCATGTGGAAAAATCTGTTAAAAACCAGTTTTATCCAAATTCAAATGATTGAAAGATGCGTGGCATACTTTTATTGATCTCTTCTTCAAAATCAGAGACACGTGGAAATTTGGGTGACATCATTGATGACATCAGTCAAGTACGATTGAAACATGGTAGACATACATTGGTCCATGTGGCTGCTCGCGTGACACCACTGTCAGAGCTAGGTGAAATTTTATTAAACCAGGTGTCTTCCAGTCAACATGAATCATCTTGGAGTGCTCACGTGGTAGGTAATAGCTGTTAACATATACCTTTTCCCAATTAGACCATGTAGACATCCAAGTGGATGTTAGTATTCCCATGTGTAGGTAGCGTCATCCTCCTTTCTTGTCCATACATCTCTAATTAGACATTGAGTTGTTTTGTGGGTGAGTGGTTTTCGATATTACCTCATCAGTATTGCATCCACAAGTGAGTGGTTTTTGTTGGGTCCTTCATGATGTGAAACCAATGCGACATGGCCACATCAGAAAGGATAAACCATGTTCGCATCCCCAACTCTCATTAAAGGAAGGGTAGGTTTTCAAGTCGATATGAATCCATGACCGTTGATTTTGGTAGTTGGTATAACCACAATCTTAACTGTCGAACTCATTCACTTCGGTGGAAGGTGTTGGAAAATGTCGTTTATCCCTCGGTATTGGCCTTCAGTTTCTAATACAATCCCTCGTGTTGGTGCACTATCCCCTTTATGTGCATTTAAAACCTTTTGAAGCCCATGTTAAGTGGCTTTTGGCTTATTTATCCTTTTTCTTCAAATTTATCACTATTTAGGTGATGTTTTCCTTCTCTTGTAGGTTAGAAGCAATTCCTCTTTAATCAATGGAAGCATGAAAAGGGGGGAAAATTGTCCCTTAGGACATATTTCCAAAATATGTTTTACCCTATACTAGCACTACTCATAGTTAGATCTGTTGATTAATTTGGTTGGTTGTCATTGATGTCAACCCTTGAAGAAATAATGGTAGCAAATTCTAGTAGCACAAAGGTTTGGGTAATGGACCCAAGTTTGTTTGATGTATAATGGTATGAGTTTTGATATATTTGCAGGTAAGACTATTCTATATGGATAATACATGTCATGCCAATTTTGGTGGTATGTGGAACATCACATAACTCCTCACGGTTTGAGATTTATGGCCTTACGAAGTTGAAAGACCCTCATATGATTGGCTTGAAACCCCAAAAGGTCAAAGAAGTCAAAGTGCTTGGAAAGAAGAAATTATTTAAATAATAAAGTGAAGTGACAAAGTCAAAGATGATTATTTAGATAATAAAGTGAAGTGACAAAGTCAAATAAGATTATTTAAATAATAAAGTGAAGTGACAAAATCAAAGAGGAATATTTAAATAATAAAGTGAAGTGACAAAGTCAAGGAGGATTATTTAAATAATAAAGTAAATAGAGAACTTTCTAATTATGGAAAGTGGTTATAAGAAGGTTAACCCTAAAATGAGGAAAATGGGTTAAGTGTTCAAGTGGCTATTAGATACATGGACAAGTGGAAAATTGGGAAAAGTTGGACATAGGTGACTATGTGGACAAAGTGGCTATGTGGACAAAGTGGCCTAGAAGATGCTTCTAAGGAAGCTACTTAGAGAGTATAAATAAGAGGAAAGGCTCTCTCATTTAAATCACACTTGAGCATATTTAATATCTACAGGTGACTGAGGTAACCAAAGGATATCTAAGAAAAATTTCAGAGGGAAGGTGAAGTAAAGAAGGCTGAAATTCAAGGGAGGATAAATTCTTTTGATGATGCTTTCTAAGGTATGTTATTTACAGGTCATCTCATCATTTTCACAATAAT
>JZKD02S1672947.1:659287-676368 GCA_000966675.3 Picea glauca | reverse complement strand
CATGCTTCTATGCATTCCAAATATTTTTAAGCATGAAAGACCCATGAATATTAAAGTTTTGGGGAGACCCAATTATGTCACAAATTTCAAACTATCCATTTAATTGACTAATGTGATTACAATGAAGAATATTGTAATCAATAATATATTTCCAAAGGTAATCCCCTTCAAGACATGTTATTCTTTACTTTACTGCCAAAATGTTTTATTATGTACAAATAAATGAGAGACCAAGTTCACCATCATGCTTAGGCATATTGCACAATTGATAAGGAACCAAATGAATCCCTTTGGCTTCCCCAAGCTTAGCCTAAAGAAAAAATCTTAAGAACTTCCCCAAATTTAAAAATTGTGTCATTGAAGGAAACCAACTTGATGAATAATACACATGACCATCTTATAAATGTTCAAAATCATGGTAATGTGATGTAGTCATCAACCAAGATAAGCTCGATACTACAAAAATGACCCAGCATAACTTTGATACCAATATGTAACAAACCCACCTACTAAAATGAAATTTAAAACTACTCAATGGATATAAAATAAACCAAGGGGTAGCGGGGTCCATAAAATTCACATGAAATTAACAACAATTATAAAGCCCATGAATTAACATAATAAATATAACATAAAACATATCTTTTTATAAAATAACCAACTGGCTATGTACAAAGGACATTCCTCCCAACCATAGGCTTGTTGTTCTAGTTCTCAGCAACAAGCTACCCATGAGCTAAGGCTATGAGTCCACAAGGATATCTATCCCTCTTGAATGTCCACCCTCCACATTCAGTAGCCCAAAACTTAGGTTCTACTCCAACAACAGTTCCAATCCACAAACTTGTTAAGGTTTAAGCTATTATTGAGTTTCATTTCATTTCATTAGATAAAAATAACATAGATAGGATCACTGAGAAATACACAATCACAAGAGAAACATCATTTATCCTGGGAAACCCTCATGGGGGAGAAAACCCAACAAAACTTCCTTAATATAGATAGCCAATACAATGCCAAGAGATAACTCAAACAAATACAGAAATCCCTCTCCCAAGAATGTGCCTCTCTCTCTCTCTTCTTTCTTCTCCAATTGCAGCTCTGAAATTGTGCTCTGATGAACAAGTGAGTGTGTGTACAAATGAGGTCCCAGCCTCTCTTATTTATACAATCTGGCAGGTGTTGAACTGGGGTGTCTTTTCACTGGCAGGACCGACTTCTCATTCTGGGTGGTTATAACCACTTTAACATATTCTGGGTGGTTATGACCACTTGAATATATTCTGGGGCCTACTTTTCATTTATCCCATTACAATTAGGGTTTGACCAATCCGCAAAAGTGGATTTGGTCATTTACGATACCCGACATGATCAATCCACAAAAGGGGATTGATCTAATGAATAATATATCAATAATAAATAGAACACTCTTTGCAGTTACATTATTTCAACACTCCCCTTTAACAAGAAGGGTATTCTACAACAACATTAGGTGAGAGAGAGGACATCATCATCAACAACATCAGGTGAGTGAGAGGACAACATCATCAACAACATCTTGGAACACTGACCGCTGTATCTATAAATCATCAGAATTTTTTCTCATCATCAATATCATCATTCACAGTAGAGAGATGGAATGGAATCATCATCCTCACCAACATGAGGCTAAGGTAATATCATCATCATCTTCAGCATGATGCTAAAGTGACATCATCATCTTCAGCATGAAAGATGAAATGACATCATCATCATCATAATCATCTTCAGCAAGGAGATGAAGTGGCATCATCATCATCTTCTTCAGTAAGAAGCTCAAGTGGCATCATCATCATCATCTTCAACAAGAAGCTGAAGTGGCATCATCAGCATCATGTCTAGCAAGAAGCTAAAGTGGCATCATCAACATCATCTTTAGCAAAAAGCTAAAGTGGCATCATGAACATCATCTTTAGCAAGAAGCTAAAATGGCATCATCAACATCTGCATCAACATGGATTAGTATAACACTAATACGTCATCATCATCAATAACAGCACAAGGCTGATACAACATAAAAAACAACAATATCACAACACAAAGGCTGGAGCATCATCAACAATAATAACATCACAGCATGAAGGATGGAGCATCATCAACATCAACATAGGCTAAGAGTCTTCAGCACGAGGCTGACATCATAACATGAAGCTGGAAACACATCATCACAGTAAGAGGTTAGCATGTCATCAACACGAGGCTAGCACATCATCACAGCACGAGACTGGTACACTACACAACAATTAAGTTGGGATCACAACACAACAGTTAAGCTGGAATCACAACACAACAATTAAGCTGGAATCACAACACAACAATTAAGCTAGAATCACAACACAACAATTAAGCTGGAATATCAACACAACAATTAAGATGGAATCAACAATTATGTTGGAATATTAACACAACAATTAATATGGAAGAAAAACACTCAGCTAGCATCTCAACACAACAATTAAGCTAGAAGCACAACACTAGGCTGGCATATGAACACAACAATTAAGTTGGAAGCACAACACTCGGCTGGCATCTCAATACAACAATTAAGTTGGAAGCACAACACTCGGCTAACATCTCAACACTACTCCCCCTATCGAGGGAGGTCCTTTCGGACTATACCGATCTTATCTCGAAAGTGCTCAAACTTTACACGAGATAGAGGCTTGGTCAACACATAGACAACCTATTCATCCATACTAACATATTGGAGATTTATGGCTCCTATCTGCACCATGTCACCGATGTAATGATATCGAATCTCTATGTGTTTTGACTTGTCATGGAACACAACGTTCTCTGTTATCTTTATACAGCTCTGTTTATCACATAGGATCGTGGTTGCTTCCATCTCTAGGTCGAATAGACAAATCAACAACTTATTAAGCCATATGGCTTCACAATTGGTAGAACATGTAGCAATGTATTTTTCTTCCGTTGTACTGAGAGAAATACTTGATTTCTTCCTACTCTGCCATGAGATCCTGGCTGATCCCAAACTGAAACAACATCCTGAAGTGCTCTTCCTGTCAGAAAAACTTCTAGCCCAATCTGAATCAGTGTACCCACTCAGTGTGAAGTCATGATCTCCATCATTAACCGAGACCACAATATAATGTACCCTTGAGGTACCTCATCACATGTTTTGTAGAAACTAGGTGAACATGTCTTGGTTATACCAGAACTGACTCAAAGTGTTCACGACAAAACAGATATCTGGTCTGGTGTTCGTCAGACACATCAGCGATCCAATGATCTGTCTATATAATGTGGCATCAATCAATTCTGATGAAGTGTCAACCATAAGCTTTGGCTTTGTTTCCATGGGTGTATTCATGGAATTTCACTCCGACAAATAAAATCTCTTCAGGATTTCAACTGCATACTTCCCTTGGTTAAGGAATATCTTCTTTGTGCTCTACCAAACGTCAAGACCTAAGAGATAATGCATTTAGGTCTTCCATCAAACTCTGTGGCTAGCTTCTTCTGCAATCTGTGATGAGCTTTTCTTCATTTTTGTCAAGGGTAAATCATCTACATATAGTAGTAACATCACTGGCTCATCATTCATAACCTTGAGATACAGGTTAGAATCAACTTTACTCTTGCTAAATCCCAATCTCGTCAGGAAACTGTCAATTATTCCATACCAAGCTCTAGGAGCTTGCTTCAACATGTACAGAGTTCCCTTCAACTGGCAGACATGAGTCTTTCTATCTTCAATCTTCAAATCAAAGTTTCTCATTACATTGTACCAATCTGGTACATTTCCTCAGTTACAACTCAATATGCATAATCATGTGCTCTTTGCAAAGCACTATCTGTCTCACTGATTGAGAGTATGTCCTCTCCTCTTTGTGCAACTGTTCCTTTTGGAACTAGGACTCTGCACCTGCAACTGCTCTGAGGCTGAGAATGGCTGCTTCATTCTCACTATGGTTGCTAAAATCTGAGAGTAACACCTCTTATTCTATCATGACAACAGTTTCATCTGAAACTGAGAGTGGCTCAATAACTGATACTAAAGATAACTCTTCTTCTTTCATGGAGGTAATGTTATAGTTAAGTTTCCATGACCCAACTAATGTACTGCACCAACTACCACTCAATTTTAAATATGGGGATTTCTCCCTCTGCATCTAATACTATATATGAATCATGGTTGTTCTGGTTGTCTTCATAAATACTGGAACTATTTCTTCAATAAGTGTCTCAACATAGTCTTCTCCCCCTTGCTTGGAGAATCCTCTGGACATACATTAGGATTTGTTCATCTGCAACATGCTTGATCTGTGTAGATCAATCTTGGAAGTCAATACTGACTTCTCTTCTAGTCTCATGGACGAATCCACATCCTAGTCTTTCTGATTGGATTTCTTCTCTGTTACTGAAACAAGGGAATCTTCCCAGGAGATTTCATATCTCCTAGAAGTTTATGAAGCTACGATATAGTCTTCTCATGACATCTGTCTCCTAGTCCTGTAAGTTTTCTCTTCATCTGATCCTTTCTAAGATCATGCTTACTCTCGATTTCTCCTGAGTCTACAAGGACTTCATTATCTCTTACATGTTATACTTTATATTTGAATACCAAGTCTAAATACTGAGTCATGCTTCAAATGAGATTTGCTTTCCGTTCTAATGTTCGGTCAACTTTGGAGCCTTCTGCTCCTTTCAATCAATCTTTTGAATCTCAAGAGATAGCTTCTTCTTCATATTCTTTGGTACATGAGTGTATATGGTCATATACATAGTCTACTTCATGTCTCATATAATATGTTGCCTTCAACAACCTTCTGACACAGACCTATCGACCTTTGGGACTGAGATCTGCTCACAGGATCATTTTATATGCCCTTTGAGCCAGATCGGCTCTTTCGGATTCTCTACTGGAATCCCCTTTCAACTCGATTGATAGGTTCTTTCTCAGGATTTGCGATTTCACGAGTTTTCTAGTTGAAACCCCGACTCTTCCTCCTCCAATTCCACAATATCTGAAATCGTGAAATGGATATAGCTCTTTCTCCTGTCAACGCCCTCCTTGCATGACCGTTGGCTAGGCTAAGCACTAGCACCTTTTGCCTCTCACGCCTTCACGATTTCGAAGGTTCAACCTTGGCACCTTTCCTTCTCGAACCCCCAAGAGGCGAGATTTTACTTTTCTTTTCTCGTTCTCGCTACTCGTGACTTCGCGAGTTGAATGCTTGAACTTTCATTCCCTTATCTCCTGAGTCCCTGAGAGGCGAGAGCTCAACAGAGTGTTGACTCCTCCAGATGTATGACATGTGTTTGCCGGTCCACTTCCCAGGCCCACCTTGCAGTTCTGCCACGTGCCTCTTATGTGCAACCTCAACACTTCATGGCTTCTCTTCTCGCAACTTCAAGCACCCAAATTTTGGGCTCTCACCCAGTGAACCTATGAATTCACGAGATCCTCTAATCTCTACCGCCTGTCCTCCTCCAATGGACAACTTATATTACTTCGCAGCTTCGCGAGACCAGATGTTGAACTTCTGACTCTCCAACTCACGAAACCCCGAAATGATCAACAAAGTCTGACTTCTGTGTTGGCGAGCATGCCACTTGTCCACTCTCAGATGGACGGTCCTGATCACTTCGCATATTCACCACTCGCAAAGTTGAATGACCTCCCTTTCTGACCTCTGATGTCTGAGTCCCCAATACGGGTGATCTCACGACACGTGTTCTTCTTCCTCTGAATGGCTCAGATTCCTTCGCTATCTCGGGACTTCGCACCTCGTGACCTCATGAGTTTTGATGCAAAGACTTCGACCTTTCAACTCGTGAATCCCCAAGACCCAATTCCATGAGTGATCCAACGACCGATTTTATCTGAGCTTTATGCTCAACGAATGCTTCCGTAACCTTCTCGCTCCTATGCAAGATCAGACGGCTTCCAAGACCTCGTTAATTCTCCACGGAGAACTCCGACCGTCAAATTCCTCCTTGGTGACTTCCATGATACAGAAAAAGTGTTCTCTTACGGGACTTGTTCTGTTGCAAAACACCTTCGCTACGCCTTCTTCCAATGCTTCAAGCACTAGCCCTCTTGAGCTTGATTGAAAAATTCCCAAGTCCCTTGGGGAAAATTCTTGCGTGCACTCCTTGTGGCAGTTCCTCAATACTTCCAAGTATCGGACTTTTAGATTCTACGCCCCTCCACGACAACAGTCTTCCAACTATTTCTCAGGTTCACAAACTCTGAGAATTTACTCAGCCTGCGCACACCTTGCATGGCTCCTGTGCTCAATTTGCACTTCTTTGGGAATGACGACAAATGCTATCTCTCCTGAGCTTTTAGAGACAAACTCTGACCTCTATCAACGCACCCCTTGCAGACAATTTCACTACACTCCTTGTAGGAAAACTCTTGCTCAGATAGAGAAACAATTGAAACTCATTCTCTATTCTCCCTCTCTTTGGATTTCAGACATTAACATGAAATCCTACATTCACACATCAAAGAAAATGCATAACAGGGAATAAGCATCCATGAGCATAACATTCACAATGCATACACAATGAACAAATACGACACCATGAATTTGAATCGAAGCTCTTAATATTAATTCAAGTCTCTGTACATGGGTGTTTTCAACTACAACTCTCTGCTCTCTTCTCTATGCGCTATAATGCTGCTAATCTTGCTAATGTTACAATGATACAAGTGAGGGTGTCTATATCCTTTTTCCCTCCTACTCCTGAAACTATCTAATCTGAGAATTCAAAGCTACCTACTAATATTAACTAACATAAATGCCTTCTTAGTCCTTCAGACGAGAGCGGGACACTCAAGGTCTAACTACAAATCAAGAAGTATGCCTCTCCTTAACTATTACATTTATGTTTAGTGCATCCATCTTCAAAAACACTCAAAATTTTTTATCATGTGCCAAAATGCGTTGGCACCTGCCCCACGCTTGCTTGATGTTGGCGATGCTCCTGCATCATACTCGCTTGCTTGAAAATTTTTCATGGGCTCCTGTCCGTGAGCTCTTGCGCAGATTGTCCATGCTTTTGAATCTCTGCTTCATTCTCCCAGCTGGCATCTTCAACTGGATGTCCCTTCCACTTGACCAAGTATTCAAAGTATTCCTTTCTCCTAGTCTTGTTGTTGACTCTTTTGTCCAGTATGCTTTCCATCTGTGGTTTCTCTGCAACTTGCATCTGTGGTTTCTCTACAACTGGCATCTGTTTTGGTTGTTCATCACTTGTTCTTGCTTCAGCTTTGTATGGGTACAAATATGAGACATTGAATATCGAAGAAATTTCGATCCCATCAGGTAATTCAATCTCATAAGCATTTGCCCCAAATTTCTTCAAGACCTTACATGGTCCGATCTTCTTCATCTTCAATTTGTTATATGTCCCTTTCGGGAACCTTTCCTTTCTCAGATGTGCCTGAATCAAATCACCAACCTCAAATTGAAGTTGTCTCCTATGTTGACCTGCTCTGTGCTTATACTCTTGGCTCGCGTTCTACAATCACTCCTTCACCTGGCTATGAAGTTCCCTCATTGCTTCAGAAAAATCCTCTGCACTAGCACTTCTAGTTGCATCTTATTCTGAATCTCTCAATTTCAAAACTCCTCTTGGTTGCATCCCATAAACAATATGGAATGGACTATGCCCTGTGATTCTATTGATTGAATCATTATAAGCAAATTCCGCCTATGGCAGAATATTGTCCCACTGACTGTGGTATTCTGTCACCAAGCTCCTCAGTAAGTCTCCCAAACTTTTGTTTACAACTTCTGTCTGTCCATCCGTCCGAGGATGATAAGAAGAACTGAACAACAAGTTTGTTCCCATCTTTTTCCATAAGGTCCTCCAGAAGTGTCCCACGAACTTTGTGTCTTGATCCAAAACTATGCTCCTTGGTAAGCCGTGAAGTCGAATGACTTCTTTGAAAAATGGATTTGCAATGTGAGTTGTGTCACTGGTTTTATGACACGGTATGAAGTGTGCCATCTTAGAAAATCTGTCTACCACTACAAAGATCAAGTCAAACCCTCTTTGTGTTCTTGGCAGCCCTAATATGAAGTCCATGCTAACTGCATCCCACGACCTGTCAGGTATGGGTAATGGTTGATAAAAACCCGCATTCTTCCTCTTTCCTTTTGAATACTGACAAATTATGCATCTGTCCACGAATATTTTGACGTCTGCTCTCATTCTTGGCCAATAATATGACTCATTTAGCTTTGAGAACATCTTGTCATGACCAAAATGCATGGCCAATCCTCCACTATGTTTCTCCTTCAACAAATTCTCCCTCATGGAGCATTTTGGAATACAAAGTTGATTACTCTTAAACAATAATCCTTCTTGGATCATGTATTCTGTCCATTGGCTTCTATGTTTGAGAATTGGATTCTCAGTTGCTTCATACGCCTCTTTAAAATCTGGGTCATCTCTGTACATGTCCCTGAGATCATCAAAACCCAATGTTTTGACTCTGAACTCCTGCAATAACAAACACTTCCTGCTCAAAGCATCAACAACTTTGTTAGCAGTACCAGAAATATGTTTAATCACAAAAGTGAAATTTTTCATATATTCAACCCATTTTACATGTATTTGATTCAACTTCTCCCGTTGAGTCACAAAATGCAATGCATGATTATCACTGTATAAGAAAAACTCTTTAGGAATTAAGTAATGTCTCCATTTCTTCAATGCCTGGATAATAGCATAGAACTCCTTGTCATAAGTGGAGTATTTCACTTTCGCATCATTCAACTTCTCACTGAAGTATGCTATCGACCTGTCTTCTTGGCTCAAGACTGCTCCTATTGCAAATCCACTTGCATCACATTTTACATGAAATGTCTTTTTGAAATCTGGCAACACCAGAATTGGTTGTTCCATGATTTTCTTCTTCAACAAATTGAAGCTTTTCTCAACCTCTTCTGTCCAGTGAAAAGACTTATGTCTCTTCTTCACTGTGTCCATCATCGATGCACTAATTCCACTGAAATTCCTGATGAACTTCCTGTAGAAACTATCCAATCCATGAAAACTTCTCACCTCAAATATACTCTTCGGTGATGGCCAATTCTTAATTACCTCCACCTTATCTAGATCCATCCTCAATTTATCTGCATAAATAACAAAACCAAAATAAATGAGCTATGTATTCATGAATGAGGACTTCTTCATGTTTATCAGCAGCTTCTCTTGCTGTAATCTCTTCATCACTGTAGCCAAATGTTTCAGATGCTCTGCCTTTATTTTACTGAAAATCAGTATGTCATCAAGATACACAATGAAAAATTTTCCAATGAACTCCTTCAGGACTTCATTCATAAATCTCATGAAAGTACTCGGCGCGTTTTTTAGACCAAATGGCATAACAAGTCATTCATATAACCCTTCATTAGTCTTGAAGGCTATCTTCCATTCATCACCTTCTCTCATACGAATTTGATGATATCCACTTTTCAAATCAATCTTTGAAAAAAATTTGGCTCCACTTAAGCAATCCATCAAATCATCCATCCTTGGCAATGGAAATCTGTACCTGATGGTTATCTTTTTGATCACTCTCGAGTCAGTACACATCCTCCAGCCTCCGTCCTTCTTTGGACTGAGCACGGTCAGAACAACACATGGACTCAAGCTTTCTCTCACCAACCCCTTGTCCATTAAATCCTGGGCCTATCTTTTGACTTCTTCATTCTCCTGCGGCGTCAATATGTACACTGCTTTGTTTGGTAAACTAGCTCCAGGTATGAGATCAATATGATGGCTCGCACTCCTGATTGGTGGCAACGAACGAGGTAGTTCGTCCACTATTATGTTAGCAAACTCTTCCAACAGTTTTTGAACCTCTTCCAGTAAATCATCTACCCTTGTACTGGTTAAGACAATCTTTGGCTTCTTGACCACAATGAATTGCGATTCTTCCTTCTTCTTAACCTCTGTAAGAAGTTCCTTCCCACTCATGAGAAGTACAGTGTTACTTACTTCATGTTTCACCTCCTTATCTTTAATCGACAATAGCATGTGAGTTCTCCCATTCTTCTCTAGGGTGTAGGTGTTCTTCCTCCCATCATGAATCACATTTTTGTCATATTGCCATGGTCTACCCAACAATAGATGACAAACATCCATGGTTATAACATCATAGAGTATTTCATCTTTATACCCTCCTATTTTAAATTCAACTAAACATTGTTTAGTGACATTTACCTGATGTCCTTTTTGCAACCACGAAACTCTGTATGGGATTGGATGTTCAATAGTCTCCAGCTCCAGCTTTTCTACCATCTCTGTAGAAACAAGATTATCTATGCTACCACTGTCCACAATGACCTTGCATACCCTATCCTTGGTTTTGCAAGTAGTCCGAAAAAGACTGTTTCTTTGCACTGGATTCTCCACCTCCTTCTCTGGCATTAAGAGAACTCTTCTCATCATCAGCGATCTTCCACCTTCAGCATCTTCTGCCTCAACATTTCGCCTCTGTGCTTCGGTGATGTGAGTTTCACCACCTTCTTTCTTTTTATCTGGACATTCATAAGATTTGTGTCCATCCTTTCCACATGTGAAGCATTTCACTACTCCACCTCTTCCTCTTCCTCTACCTCTGGTACGAGGAAAAATGTTTGCGTCAGCATACTGACCTTTCCACTCGATATGTTTCCCTCTCTGTGAGATTCCACCTCTCTTAGTTTGACTTTGAGGTTTCTTCCAGTCCTCTTTTGGTTTCTGATTTCTATCCTAGGAAACTTATTTGCCTCTGGCTTGACTTCTGCCTCGGCCTCTTTGACCTTGTTTTCGGCTCAGCTTCTCTTCAGATTTTAGATCCATCTGATAAGCATCTTCCATCGTTCGTATGGTCATCATGCTCATCTCATCCTGAATGTCGTATCTCAGACCATTCATATGCCTAGCAACCTTTTCATCATCACTTTCGTGATGACCTGCCTTGATGTTCAGCCTGTAGAATTCTTCAGTGTACTCCTTCACTATCATCAACTTCTGTCTCAAATTTTGCATTTTTCGAAACAGAGTAATCTGGTAATCCCTGGGAATGAATTTCGCCTTCATCTTCACTATCATCCTATCCCAACTTTTTATCTTCTGCTTTCCCTTGCGGTGTCTTTCATATTGTACCTCATCCCACCACAATGCTGCATGTCCTTTCAATCTTGCGACAACATGTTTTACCTTTTTGTCCTCCTCGACATCTTCATAGTCAAAATATGTGTCCAGAGCTCTAATCCAATCTAGAAGATCTTCGGCATCCAGGTTTCCCTTGTATACTGGTATATCTATTTTTTCCTTAGCACCCATCCTTGCAATAGCCCTAATCAGGCATTCGTTTGCTGCATCTTCTGCTGTGACTTCTTCTCCTTCATGTTCGACCTCATTTTCACTTTCAGAATCACTAAGATCCCCTGCACCGACTGTGTGCCTCTGTGCTGTCTCCATGTCCTCAAGTCTGGCGCGTAGGTAATGCATCTCTCTCTCCATGGCTAGATCAGGCATCTGCCTACCCCTTCTTCTCAACATTTCCTTATCCTCTGGTGGATCAGGTGTTTGTCTGTCTCTTCTTCTTGGCGACATGGTGAATCTTCCTTTTCCCTACTACAGAAAGCAAAGGAAATATTTTTCTACTCTGATACCAATTGACGTAGACCTATCGGCCTTTGGTACCGAGATCCTCTCACAGGATCATTCTATATGCCTTTTGAGCTGGATCGGCTCTTTTGGATTCTCTACTGGAATCCCCTTTCAACTCAATCCACAGGTTCTTTCTCGTGATTCACGATTTCACGAGTTCACTAGTTGAGACCCTGACTCTTCCTCCTCCAATTCCGAGTTATCCTAAATTGCGAAATGGCTATAACTCTTTCTCCTGTTAGCTCCCTCCTTGTGCGACCACTAGCTAGGCTAAGCACTAGCACCTTTCACCTCTCATGCCTTTGCGATTTTGAAGGTTCAACCTTGGCACCTTTCCTTCCTGAACCCCCGAGAGGTGAGATTTTACTTTTCTTTTCTCTTTCTCACTACTCGTGACTTCACGAGTCGAATGCTTGAACTTTCATTCCCTTATCTCCAAAGTCCCCAAGAGGCGAGAGGTCAACAGAGTTTTGACTCCTCCAGATGTATGATGTTTGTCTGCCAGTCCACTTCCCGGGCCCACATTGCGGTTTTGCAACGTGTCTCTTATGTGAAACCTCGACACTTCGCAGCTTTGCTTCTCACAACTTCAAGCACCCAAATTTTGGGCTCTCACCCGACGAACCTCCGAATTCATGAGATCCTTTGATCTTTGCCACTGGGGGGCTCTGATACCAATTGATGCAGACCTATCAGCCTTTGGGACCGAGATCTGCTCACAGGATCATTCTATATGCCCTTCGAGCTGGATCGACTCTTTCAGATTCTCTACTTGAATCCCCTTTCAACTCGATCCATAGGTTCTTTTTCGTGATTCATGATTTCATGAGTTCGCTAGTTGAAACCCCGACTCTTCCTCCTCCAATTCCACGATATCCGAAATCGCGAAATGGCTATAGCTCTTTCTCTTGTCAGTGCCCTCCTTGCAAGACCACCGGCTAGGCTAAGCACTAGCACCTTTCGCCTCTCGCGCCTTCATGATTTCAAAGGTTCAACCTTGGCACATTTCCTTCCTGAACCCCCGAGAGGCGAGATTTTACTTTTCTTTTCTCGTATTCGCTACTTGCGACTTCGCGAGTCGAATGCTTGAACTTTCATTCCCTTATCTCCCGAGTCCCTGAGAGGCGAGAGGTCAATAGAGTGTTGACTCCTCCAGATGTATGACATGTGTCTACCAGTCCACTTCTTGGGCCCACCTTGCGGTTTTTCCATGTGCCTCTTATGTGCAATCTCGACACTTCGTGGCTTCACTTCTCACAATTTCAACCACCCAAATTTTGGGCTCTCACCCGGTGAACCTCCAAATTCGTGAGATCCTCTGATCTCTGCCACCTGTCCTCCTCTGATGGATGACTTAGATTACTTCATGACTTTGCGAGTCTGGATGTTGAACTTTCGACTCTCCAACTAACGAAACCCAGAAATGGTCAACAAAGTCCGACTTCCGTGTTGGCGAGCACGCCACTTGTCCACTCTCAGATGGACGGTCCTGATCACTTCACATCCTCACCACTCGCTAAGTTGAGTGACCTCCCTTTCTGACCTCTGATGTCAAATTCCCTTATATGGGTGATCTCGTGACATGTGTTCTTCTTCTAGTGAACGACTCAGATTCCTTCGCTATCTCGGGACTTTGCACCTCGCGAACTTGCGAGTTTTGATGCAAAGACTTTGACCTTTCAACTCGTGAATCCCCGAGACACTATTCCATGAGTTATCCAATGACCAATTTCTTCCAAGCTTTACGCTCGATGAATGCTTCCGTAACCTTCTCGCTCCGATGCAAGATCGGACGGCTTCTGGGACCTCGTGAATTATCCACGAAGAACTCTGACCGTCAGATTCCTCCTTGGTGACTTTCGTGAAACGGACAAAGTGTTCTCTTACGGGACTTGTCCTCCTACAAAACACCTTTGTTGTGCCTTCTTCCAATGCTTCAAGCACTAGCCCTCTTGAGCATGATTGAAAAATTCCCAAGTCCCTTGGGGAAAACTCTTGTGCGCACTCCTTGCGGCAGTTCCTCAATACTTCCAAGTATCGGACTTTTAGACTCTGTGCCCCTTCGTGACAACAGTCTTCCAACTATTTCTCAGGTTCGCAAACTCTGAGAATTTACTCGGCCTGCACACACCTTGCATGGCTCCTGTGCTCAGTTTGCACTTCTTTGGGAATGAGGACAAATGCTATCTCTCCTGAGCTTTTAGAGACGAACTTTGACCTTTGTCAACACACCCCTTGCAGACAATTTCACTACACTCCTTGCAGGAAAACTCTTGCTCAGATAGAGAAACAATTGAAACTCATTCTCTATTCTCCCTCTCTTCGGATTTCAGACATTAGCATGAAATCATACGTTCACACATCAAAGAAAATGCATAACAGGGATTAAACATCCATGAGCATAACATTCACAATGCATACACAGAGAAAAAATATGACACCATGAATTTGAATCGAAGCTCTTTCTATTAATTCAAGTCTCTGTACATGGGTGTTTTCAACTACAACTCTCTGCTCTCTTCTCTATGCACTATAATGCTGCTAATCTTGCTAATGTTACAATGATACAAGTGAGGGTGTCTATATCCATTTTCCCTCTGGCTCCTGAAACTGTCTAATCTGAGAATTCAAAGCTACCTACTAACATTAACTAACATAAATGCCTTCTTAGTCCTTTAGACGAGAGCAGGATGCTCAAGGTCTGATTACAAATCAAGAAGTATGCCTCTCCTTAACTATTACATTTACATTTGGCGCATCCATCTTCAAAAACATTCAAATAATTTTATCATGTGCCAAAATGCGTTGGCGCCTGCCCCACGCTCGCTTGACGTTGGAGATGCTCCTGCATCACCTTCACTATAGCTTCCTCAGAGTTATCACCTGTGACCTGAAACAAGGTCAACAAGAAAACAAGCAAGAATAGTACTCTTTTGATAATAGTAGATAAAGCAATAGCACTAACAATTGCCACAGTGGATCCTTTAGAGATTTCACTTGTGACCTATCTAAAACAAAGATCGAGAGTAAGAAATACAATATAAAATGAGGTCAACACTCTTATAGTGTTTTGATCAAACATTCCTCCATCGAAACCTAGAACTAACACAAGAGATTTCTCCTAGAGGAGATGTTAGTTTGTATCAGACAAATGATTACATTAAGCATTTATCTCAATATGCTCACATGCTATCAAGTATAATATTCTTCAAAGACTTCTATCTCAACTATAGTGTTTACTTGTAACTTGTCATGTGCAACTTTGAATATTATCAATTTAATCAAACCTGGGACCTATGGTCTCGTCTTCAAGAGTGTGTTGCTTTTCTTCCAAGTCTCCTTCATTCAATATGACGAGTGCTTTATTCAAATTGTCTTTTGTACTAGGAAAATATGCTATCTTGATAGAAGGTTGGGTTAGAGAATAAAATCTATGGTCTCAACTTTAGTCCATCTAATACCTTGACTTTAATTTTGACCAAAGGTTAGTATGATGGTCATGGCTTCAACATGCAATATAAATCAAAATAATGTCATAACAAATAGATGCATATCAGAATAATCAAACCTAGGTTGCATTATTGTTACACATTATTTTTGTCATCCCTATGACTGTTAATGATGTAAACCTATCTGTTGCTTTCAGAGGGGTCAGTGGCCCGAGTTCTTGAAGAGAGAAGGGAGAAGAAATTTTCCTGAGAAGAGAAGTTGCATTTTCCTGTGTAAAAACCCTATAAAAAAGGAAGTTTCCAGGATGCCTATGTATTAGGGTGTGAGAATGCCTAATTCTCGTAGGTTGCACCATAGCTAGGGTGCAAACTGTTCACAGGCTGCTCTATAGGCAGGGTGCGAGAATGCTTACACATGGGAAAAACAAGCATTTTCTCGAATCTTCTAGAAGGAGAAACTTCCATGGTGAGGTGGCATCCGAATGGTTTGGATCTTACTCGCTTTCAAGATTTAGTGGGATCATCCTAACTTCCTCACCTTATCCTTTTCAACTTATAAAAGGAGAGGAGCTCTCATGGAGAAGGGGTTCTTGAGCTTGTTATCTTTGGTTGGCTTGGAATTCTTAGCTTGGTTGGAGTGGCTTTGAGATTTTCCTTTGTCAAGATAGATTGTGAGTAGCTATCAGATCCATGGTTTCAAAATCCTTGGAGAAAGAAGTGTGTGGGGAATCAAGGATAGTTGGAAGGGACATTACGACATCAAGGCCATGGTTGTAATCTCTCTTTCACATTTAATATGATAGAGTAATATGATTCTTTCCTATAAAGCTTGTTGTGTTTTATTGTATGATTCCTTGATCACACACATAGGTTTATATTGAGTTTATGCTATTACTATCACTTTGGTTGGTTCCGTTCTTTTGTAGGTTCACCATTGTATGAGTGTTGGAACGGAGCTAGGATAGAGATGGCAAGAGGAAGTGACATTTAAACGGTATGTCACCTATCCCTCTTTAGTTAGTAAATTCAATATTTAAAACTTAAGGAAAGCGTCATATTCTGGTGTGTTTTGTTCTAGATATAGGTGGATCTAGGGCGATCAGTTAGTGTCTGCACCTACGGATTAGTCCGATAACAAAATTGGCGACTCTACTGGGGAACGGATTGTTTCCTAGTTAGTCTAGTTTCCCTTGCTTTGATTTCTTGTTTTCTAGTCTCTGATTCTGTGGGAGATCCATCCAGGCTCTCTGGATCTGAAAGTTCAATCAAATTTAGTCCTTTTTAAAAAAAAAACTTGTTTACAGGCATTCTCGCACTGTACCCTTTAGTGGGCTGCAAGAATCATTGATGTTCACACCCTACTGTTCAGTTAGGTGCGAACTTCTCACACCCTACCAATGTCTAGCCCATGAGAATACCTAATTCTCACACTATGCTCTACTGCTAGGCTGCGAACTTGTTTGTAAAATTTTTTGGATTGGGTCTTGTCATTTTTCCATGCCCAGTTTTGCTTTGATCAGCTGGATTGAGCTTTGGGAGCCTATATTGATCTGTTTACAGTCTTCTTGACATTTTTTGAGTTTCTTTTATCCATCTTTGCTTTGTTTGGTTTTGAATGCTTAGTCTCTTGCTTTGAGTGTCTTTCAATTACAAAGCGTGTGTTTTCTTTAGAATTGTTTAGGGAAAGATCAGATTTCTTCTGAATAGTTCGCTTTAAAAGAGAACTTTTAGTTTGGGTTTCTTTGTTTTAAGAAAGTTCATTATTGCTTTTAGTGAAATTTTTGAAACAAAAAGATTTAATTTCTTGCTTTATATTAGATTGGGGGGGCCATGAATCGTGCATTGGTGTTCAGTACCTTTTTCTTATTTCTTGAGAATCTTGATATTGATGAGTTTAATATATTTTGGGACATCGTGCATATGGGAATGATAAATGTTTTCTCC